>JAPJBO010000617.1:0-138441 GCA_030068145.1 Diplonema papillatum
GGAATGGTCGTGCCGAGGTTGACTTGATGGGTCCGGTGACACTAGGGGCCGCGTGTGACCGCCTGCTGAAGCTGGACACCGATGTTCTCGGCGAGCTCCAGCTCACCCTAGCTGTGGCGTCGAAGGGTCCGGTGTTCTCTCCCACCGGCTGGCCGCAGGTCGGTGGGTTTAGGAACAGAGTTGACAGCGGGCCGGCAAGGAAGGGCTTGAGACGACTACAAGCCTTTGTCGACTCCGGCAGGAGGTGGAAAATGAACCGAGGGCGGCAGGGCGCTGTCGCCCGAGCTTCCCGTTTTCCGCCAGCGTATCAGGCTGGTCATCATAATCATCGACTCTCTCATCGTGGTCTTATCAGACCCCTATCATCAAGACGAAGAAGCGGGGCGCAGCGACCCCGCGGGCGGCCTGCAGGTACGCGTTCTTGGAACGGGCTCTGGGGTACCGGAAGTCAGGGACATGCCTCAAGTGGATAAGGAACTCCGGGAGGCGATCGGCTCCAGCGCCCTGTCCCCGGTGTTGGAGGCTCAGCGCAGTCGCAGAGTATTTTTGGACCGCTGGAGTCGCAGGGCAGGGGACCGTGAAGGGGATGCCTGCCACGCGGCCCTTTTCGGCGAAGTGCTTGTCGAGCTGGGGATCGCCGAGCCCGACGGCCTCTTGGCGAATCTCAGGGAGGGTTGACCAATGTCCGGTCATGTGGGATACAGTCCCTGTATAGCCCGAGCCTGGGGGACCCGGAATTGTCAGTAGCGGAACTGATTCGCCGCCAGCCTGACGTGCTGGCGAGGGTCAGGAGGGCCGTCATGGGTGAGTCGGACTCCAACAGGGAAGCCATCTGGGCGTCGGTGCAGAAGGAGGTGGACAGAGGCTTCATGGTCGAACTAGTGGAGCCGCCGACGAATTCGGTCTTTCTACGGCGCTTCATGGTTGCCCAGCTGAAGGCGGACCAGAAAGGGTGGCAGACGAAGCTCCGCGCGTGCGATGACGGGCGTATGGCCCTGGTTAATAAGGCGGTCCACATGCGACGAAGGTCAAGCTGGACACCGTCGACGTTTTCGTGGAGGTGGCGCGGCAACTGGCCCGGTAGGTTTGCCGGGGCGGCCTTCTACTCAGTAGGTTTGGACCATCGTGACGCCTACAGGCAGATGAAGGCACGGAACGATGTAATCTGCAGGTGCGTGGTGGCGGAGGACCCGGACGGACTGTTGCAATTTTTCAGGCTCGACCGTCTGTCGTTTGGCGAGGCGGCAAGCGTTGTACACTACAACGCCTTTGCGAAGGTCCTCGCCCGCGTCGTCCGTCGCGGCCTGTCGCTGCCGCTCCTGCAGTACTACGACGACTTCGCCTGTCCCTGCCGGCTGGAGGACGACCTAGTGCTTGCTGACACCTTAGAGCTGCTGGGCGGCATTTTGCGCACCTCTTTCAACGACGAAAAGACCTCACAGGGCAACAGCTTTCGGCACCTGGGCTTGATTTTCTCGATAGACGGGGAGGGTGTGCACCTTTCCCTGTCGGAACCACGGAAGGAGAAACTGGTGTTCGTTCTGGAGGGCGTTCTCGCTCGCGACTCGCTCGCACCGGGCGAGGCGGCGTCGCGCCGGGAAACTAGGGTCCGCCTCGTCCTCCCTATTCGGAAAGGTGGGTAGGGTACCTCTCCAACCTCTATTCAGGCGCGCCAATGCGTCGTCCACGTACCGGGACTTCAAGCTGCGTCGCGAGCTTTGCGTATCGCTCCGGTGGTGGGTTGACGTCCTGAGGAGTGAGGTCCGTGTCTTTGAAAAGTCGGTTCCCCTCGACACGGTGAGTCCGGATACGGGGACCAAGTGCGTCCTGTTCACGGATGCCTGCCCAAAGGGGCTGGGCGCCGTCCTTGTTGTTCTTACGGACGGCGTGGTGTCGTCTGTCGAGTACTGCTCTTGCCCGGTTCCTGCCAGGGCGTCCGGGCTGCCGTTTCACGCTTTGGAGTTCGCAGCCGTGTCGGTGGCGTTCGGTCTGTGGTTCAAAGAGATAGGCAGGTGCCTAGCCTTCAGACGATTGATGAGGCGGTGGCAGATTTCTTGGTCCCGGGTACCCTCCAGTGCACATCTGTGCCGTAGGCGGCTGATTCTTGCGCGCTGATCTTTGGCTTCTCTTCTCTTTTGCGTCGGTCCATTGGGATAGAGCCATTGGGAAAATCCCAGAGTCCCGCGAGGCGAATGCGAGCAGCCAGGCATCGTGAGCCGGCCCGCCGCAGCCAGTTGTGTTAGATTGAAGCCAACTCGGGCCTTCGCCAGTTGAGCTGGAGTCTTGGCTGACTGATTCGGTAGCCAGGAGGACCGATCTCCCCAACTGAGGCAGCCGCCGGGCAGCCAACTTCGCCGGTCAGCTCGTTCCCAAGGTACCAGCAAGCCAGCTAAGGAGAGCTAACCGTGAATGATCCTTTGATTGGTGTGACATGAATTAAACGGATGTTAAATTGGCGGATGGAGAAGGAACAACGGCTCCGAGTGACTCTCTCCAAGGAGGCAATTTAATAGGTGTTTAATTCAGCTAATCCCGAGCAAAGCCCCGGCAGGAGCGCGGATCTCCACCAAACCGGATCAGTCATTTGTTTCTCCCGCCCGCCCACCCGAAGAAAATAATGACATGGGATGTTGCACGGTTAGACGGCATGAGGACGGGTTTCACGGACCCCGAGTAGGAGGCTCTGGTGCGCTCACTCGCGGAGCTGCCAGAGGGCATGTCCCTGACCTCCTTCCGTGTGTTGCCGTGCTGGGCGCTTCCCGAGCGCGGTCGGCCGAGGAAGTCTACAAGCGCTTTCGCAGCATGGTGGCAGAGCTAGGAGCGGGGCCCCGCGAACGGGGTCCCGCCCCAGGCGGGGACGGTGACAAGGACACACCGCCCCGGTCTGCGCCTGGTCAGCGAGCAAGGAGATGGACTCCGCAGAGGGCAGCGCTTAAGAGGTCCCTCAGTCGGAACTCGGCCGAGGTGGCCCGCAGGGCCATGCGGGCCCGTTACACGACGGTCGGCTCGCCGAGTGCGTGTCGTGGTGTGGTAGCATGGGCGTTGAGCCCTACCCAACCACGGTAGAGAGGTTGGAGGAGTTCGGCCGGGTGCGTGTCGTGGTGTCGTAGCATGGGCGTTGAGCCCTACCCAACCACGGTAGAGAGGTTGGAGGAGTTCGGCGGTCACCTGCTGCTGATGGGCGACGACGGTGCAGCTTATAGGGCGCCCCAGAACATCATAGCGTCCGTGCTGGCGGAGAACAAAGCCGCGGGGTGTATCGTGGGTAGGATGATGGCCGTCCTCGGGAAGGAGTCGCCGGACCCACAGCAGGCGGAGCCGCTGGGCGTGAGGGAGTTCAGGGCGATCTTTGATGCCATCCGGACCACGGGCGACTACGGCGCTGTGCAGACTCTGGGCGAATATTTTTACGCTACTCAGAACTTCGAGTATGCGGGCGATCCGGGCGGAGGACGTCACTCTGAATGGAGGAAGGCTCAGGGTCGAGTGGCGCATGGCGAAGGGCAAAAGGGAATGCATGAGATTCTTGACGTTCGAGGCCATAAATTTGGTGCCTCCGCTTACGCTTTCCGACCCGCCGGAGGGAGCACCGTCCTCCATCCGCTCCCAGTCGAGGTGTTCACCCTCCTGAAGCGCTTGGCCGGGTCAAGTCAGCTCCTGTGCCCCAACTGCGGGTACCGCTCATTCAGGGAGGCACTCTGCGGTACAAGGACAGGGCGGGGTCTCTTCGCCGACAGTAACGGGATTTCAGCGGGGAGGAGTCCAGGAGCAGGCTCGCGTACACGACGCACAGCGCCAGGGTAGGTGGTTGCTGCACGCTGCTGAAGGACGGGGATGATGCAGGTTTGCGAGGTGGGGGACTGGGCGTCGGAGGACATGGTGAGGTTGTACGGAAAGAAGCTCACGCGCGATCCGTATTGCGTGGAGGCGGTCCGGTTTTACAACCCGGTGAGCCTAGCTCACTGCTACGCCGCGCCCTCGTAGGTCGGTCCTCCTCGGGGTTCGTATGAAGCTCCCTGCGTCCCACCCTTCCCTCTCTCCCCACTCCCCCGCAGTGGATCAAGGTTAGTCTCCCTGGCTTGCTGAGCTTGACCGGCGGAGGGAAAATCCCAGAGTCCCGCGAGGCGAATGCGAGCAGCCAGGCATCGTGAGCCGGCCCGCCGCAGCCAGTTGTGTTAGATTGAAGCCAACTCGGGCCTTCGCCAGTTGAGCTGGAGTCTTGGCTGACTGATTCGGTAGCCAGGAGGACCGATCTCCCCAACTGAGGCAGCCGCCGGGCAGCCAACTTCGCCGGTCAGCTCGTTCCCAAGGTACCAGCAAGCCAGCTAAGGAGAGCTAACCGTGAATGATCCTTTGATTGGTGTGACATGAATTAAACGGATGTTAAATTGGCGGATGGAGAAGGAACAACGGCTCCGAGTGACTCTCTCCAAGGAAGCAATTTAAATATAATTATATATATATATATATATATATATATATATAAATATAAGGTCGCGACTCGCCGCCACCTATGACATGAAGCGTGACCTTTTTCCGGTGTCTCCCAATACCATCAAGTGAACGAGGATCATAAAATAACAATGGGATTCGTGTGCTGCCAATTCATCGGTGATGACCGCGGACAACACCACCACCCTCGCCTTCAATGTGTCCGTCGCCAGAGTCACTACTTAGGCTTCGTCCAAGGCTGGCCTTGCAGCCGTAGCGGAAGATCTCTCTCCCAGAAACAAAAGAAGGTGGGCGAAGGTAGAAGCCCAAGCAGCGAAGACAAACGGAGGGTGTAGCTTTCATGATGTAGGAATACACGAATTCTGCACCATGTTTCCATGTCACGTGCATGTCATGCGCCCACTGCTACATACCAGGTGCTGCCAGTTACCTGGCAGTTACTGTCGAAAAGAGAGGTTCAAACACACCATTGATGCTTGCAGAAGAAACTCACGAGCCACAAGTTTTCCACCCAAACTGGGTGGAAACCCCCAAAAAGATTTTTGGGGGCCCCCAAACCACCTTGTGGGGCAGCACTGTAACAATGCATTGTTGGTACTAAAAATTAGTAGTTGGCAGCGTACTGTGAAACTTACCAAAGCAGCGAGGTCCGCTAGGGCGCACAAACAAAAGAAGAAAGCGCCGCAACTCAATTTACCAATTCTTCCTTCCGACAGGCGACGAGAACGTGCTGCCGATGCTCACCGAAGAGTACGAAATGCTCCTGCGACGGCTGCTGCTGGCGGCTGCCGAAGCAGCGCCCGGCGCGATCGCGTTCGAGCACCACGTCGGCAGTGCCATCGCGAACGAACTGGCGGGAGACAACGACCGCGAAATCAACGCGGCGCGGGTGGCCAACAAGCTCCTGCACACGGCCCTCCGGCAGAAGCACCTGCGGCAGGCTTCGAAGGTGGTGACCCCGTCATTGCTCGAGCTGCCGGTCAGCGACCGGGGCAAGTCGGCGCGGGCTCATTTCCTGAGCACCATCGCGCGGAACGCGGCGAAGAACCCCGGCCTGCTGCTGGCGGATGCCGAGAAGCTGTCCGTCGGCGCCGGCGACCGCGCCAAAAAGGGCAAGTCGACGTGGCTCGACGGCTTCAGCAACGCGCTGCTGGGCGAAGCCCCCGAAGAAGATTACCACACGGTCGTCCTCTTCGTCCTCGGCGGCGTGACGCCGCACGAGGCGACCCTCGCCCTCGCTGCGGCAAAGACCGAAAACCCGCGCTCGAATTTGCTCGTCGGCGGCACGTCTTTTGCGCCCTCCTCGCAGCTCCTGAACGCTTTGTACAACCAGTAAGTGGGTCATTTAAAAGAAAAAGCAAGGCAGTTCTCGGCAGACAATACGAAGAGCAGAACGTCTGCCAGTTGCCACGTGTCCTCACCGTGCTAAATTTGCAGAATCTACCTACTACGGTACCTACCGTGGGTATGACAGCGCACTCAGAGAGAATGTACCACCCTCACCCGAAACGTCACTCGCGTCATCTTCAGTCGGCACGGGCTCATTTCCTGAGCACGATCGCGGCACGCAGCGAAGAATCCCGGCCTGCTGCTGGCGGACGCCGAAGCAGTCCGTCGGCGCCGGCGACCGCGCCAAAAAGGGCAAGTCGACGTGGCTCGACGGCTTCACAACGCGCTGCTGGGCGAAGCCCCCGAAGAAGATTACCACACGGTCGTCCTCTTCGTCCTCGGCGGCGTGACGCCGCACGAGGCGACCCTCGCCCTCGCTGCGGCAAAGACCGAAAACTCGCGCTCGAATTTGCTCGTCGGCGGCACGTCTTTTGCGCCCTCCTCGCAGCTCCTGAACGCTCTGTACAACCAGTACGTGGTCGGTTAAAAGAAAAAGCAAGGCAGTTCTCGGCAGACAATACGAAGAGCAGAACGTCCGCCAGTTGTCACGTGTCCTCACCGTGCTAAATTTGCAGAATCTACCTACTACGGTACCTACCGGGGGTATGACAGCGCACTCAGAGAGATTGCACCACCCTCACCCGAAACGTCACTCGCGTCATCCTCAGTCGGCACGGGCTCATTTCCTGAGCACGATCGCGGCACGCAGCGAAGAATCCCGGTCTGCTGCTGGCGGACGCCGAAGCTGTCCGTCGGCGCCGGCGACCGCGCCAAAAAGGGCAAGTCGACGTGGCTCGACGGCTTCAGCAACCTCCTCGCATCTCCTGAACGCTCTGTACAACCAGTAAGAGCGAGGGAATGCACAACGCACGGCCAAGGCTGGAGTTGGGGATAAGCCTGCTTGCGATTCTGATTCATTACTGAGCGACCCCTGAGCTGCCTCTTCAACTCTCTCTTGCATCTAGGGTACTTCCGAACGCCAGCGGAGTCGGACGGCCGAAACCCGGCACCGTCCACCGTTTCCTAGCTTCTCCCTCCTCTGCGTCCTCGGCTTCACGCTGGGAAACCGATTTCATCGAAAGTTGGCAGCGAGCGCTCACCGCTCCGTTCGTACCTTTGCTTTCGCTTCCCTTTCAATAATCCGGCCATTGAAGACTCCAGCCATAGGTCCGACTGCTAGGGGGAGGGGGGGCAGTACCCGTATCATTCTAATTAGTCGAATTGGATGCGTGTTCAGTTCAGTTCCCGAGAAAAGCCCTGGTGCACCAGACCGTCAACTGTATCCGACAAAGAAGAAGTATTCGGGCGTCATAATAATCAAAATGCAGCTCAGACGCGATTCCGTCGTCAGGCGTGTGCGTCGATTCCATCATCCTCAGGAGGCAAGAACGATCTCGGCAGCTCACAAGGGGAAGTGGTGCCACTCACCAGTCCCGTTCCATGAAGCCGCATCCCTAGCATCCCTAGCTGAGCCAGCCCCCGCGTCAGTCAGTCGGACCGTTCGTCCGACCGACAGCAGCATCTTTCACAGCCTCTACCAGGGGGTTACCAACCGCTAGAGCAGAATTCTGCACCTAGTTGAGTTCCTGTAGACGACGGCCTTGCACCGAACGCCACATATACACTGAACCCTCTGACGACAGAGTCTAGCTTGACGCGTTGTACCGGTCGCCGCGGAGATTCAAACACCCTCACCTCTAGGTTTGAACATAAGCAAAGTATCCAGCAAAGAACAAACAGCTCTCTCTCTCTCAAGAGAAAAGTAAAAAAACCGCACAAAAAGTAACTCACACTAACCCGATAGATTTACACACACAAAGCCCCACGCACATTTCTCAAGTACACCCCAGACTGACCACGGCAAGCAACCTGTTCGAAAAAGGAAAGAACCCAGTCCAGCTTCGAAGGAAGCAAGACAGCAGCTCGCTTAGCTCGATTCCGGAAGTAGTGAGCCAACCGAAAACGGTCCGTTTGCCAGCCACCGGCAGCGAAAGAAGGACAGGCGAGATGGAGGCGACGAGCCGCACCGTGCACGACGCCGTGCACGACACCGTGCCCTGTGGAGAGGACGAGAACAGCAGCGTCGTGGCAGCGTACTACAACAAGCCGATGTACCAAGTGAGCTGGGCAGACGACTTCGACGACGAATTGGTTTCCCGGCTCGAGGAGAGGAGCCGGAAAGAGCAGGAGGACCTGGTCGCAATCAGCGAGAACCCGTCGTGCTCAGACGTCGTCGACCGACAGAGTAGTGTGGCAGAGGTGTTCGTGAGCGACACTCGACATGAAGACGATGCTGCGAATGGTGTCACGGAAAAGGATGTTCACGTTGACGAAGAAGACGGGCAGGTGGTCGAAGGGGAGCTTGCCGAACCAGTGATCGGGCAAGCCGTCGGCACGTGGGTGTCCGAGAGCGCCGGCAGGCGCGACACATGCCCTGCGGACTCGCACCATTTCTCTTCGTTCACCGCGCGAGACGACAACTACTACTGCGCGGACTGCCACGCGCACGTTCCCCGAGGCGACGAAGTGGTCGGCTGCGGGTACTGCCCGCGGGACCTCTGCGCCGCATGCTACGACATCTCGAAGCAAGTGCCGTTCCAAATCCGCCCCCAAACCAGCATGCCCCCTATGCCACCTCCTCCTGACATGGGCACAGGCGGCCATGCTATCGAACCGGTGGCGTCGAAGGCAGTGTACGTCCGGCCGCCGACGACGTACGGACACAAGAAGGCGAGGCGAACAACGCGGAAAAGGCAAGACCCAACCCCCCTTCCGGTGCCCGCGCCCGTCCACAGCTCGGCCAGCAGCAGCCGGAGCCACGACAGCGACGAGGGGCGCGCCGCGTCGATATCTCCGGTTCCTTCGTACTACAGCCACTCGCCGTACGCGCGGCTCCCGAACACCGGAACTGTGCACACTGCCCCCGCGCAGTACCCGCACGAAGACACCCACGCTTACGACAACACGTACAATCAGAGCCACCACGGACAAGCGGCATACGAGTCCTACGAGCAATCCGCCCCTCAGTACCCAAGCTACGACGAAACCCCGCACCACGAGGACGTGTACGCATCGCACCACGACAGCTACCCCGCGCCCTCCCAGTGGCACACCGACCGACAGCCCCAGTACACCACCGCGCCGTTCTCCCCGCAGGACTACTACTACTACAACTAGATGCAACGACCTCGCACCAACACGTTCGTTGCATCACGCAGCTGCGACGGCGTCCGCCTTGCAACTAGCGTTCTAGGGTCGTGTAGTCCTCGGCCATAGCAGCGAAGCGCACCGTTAGGCCACTGTACGGGTTACATTGCACGTATTTCGAACCTCTTTTTTTTTTTCAAAGAAAAAATGGAAATTGCATGTGCTCGGTGTCAGATTGCTCTCAGCTGTCTGTTACCTGGCAGCTACGGCCTCATAGCGAACGTTCACTCTGATAAAAAAAATGCAATCTCAACTACTCCAAATTGGGCGCGACAGCTGCAGTGTCAAGTACCCTGGTGTCAAGTCCAGGAGGCTCCATATGGCACCTCTGTTTCGCTTCAATTCGGACTTTCGGTTTCTGTGTTGGGACGCGTGACTTCGCTCACCCAACTCTCCAACCCCTTACATGAATCAGAATCGAGCGAGGCGGCGATGAATCATCCCACCTGCGACACACCACTCTCTTTCCCTATGCACAATACCCAGCTCCCTCCGCTTTACGTTCTTGCCTTTTTACGTGGTAGACAACGTGGTCTTCTCAGTTGCTGGTAGCCCGCTAACACATATTGGTGCGTTCGGCGCACCTTTCTTGCGGCCAAAGCAGAAGAGTCATTTTGTCGAGGCGTCGGGGGCGTGCCAGTGAGAACGCTAGCGTGTGCGCATTCAAACGGCGCAGGTACGCTTTGTTTTTCGTCGGCTAGAGAGAAGGTCCATGATTTTCTTTCGGGGACGAGGGGTTTCCTTCGGTCGTCGTTCCGTGTGCGGAAGAGGAGACACAGGCAAGGTCCTCAGCGAAAGCGGGATCATGCCTTGCCTGCTCCACGAGTACGGACACAGCACCTAGTAGGCCTTTACGTGAGCGTGTAGCAAACCTCGTCCCCAGGACGTACCGCTTCCTCCAAGAACAACAAGTTTGATTTTTTTTGAGACACTGCAATGTGTTCCAAAAATGTAAGCCTGAGCAATGAGCGAACCAACACCAAACTGAAGATCAGCGGCGCAGTCTACATGTCCGTGCTTCACATGGAGATCCCTAACTCAAAGACATACCAGGTGAAAAAAAACAGTCGTGGATGCTTCAACGCAACAGTTTTTGAAAGAATAGCGAAAGAGCGAAGGTCTCATTCACCCCACTCAACTACACACGTTGCTGCCCCTTGGCATCGCCGACGGGCGAAGTGTACGAAATCATCAGCCAGCTATCCCCTGCTTTAACTCTATCATTTTCGTCGCCATTTCTCGGTTTGGTGCTGATCGTCCGGAGCTTCGTCTGTGGATTCCCCAGCGCCGGAAATGTTCCTCCTTCGAGATGTGGCGCACACTCGGCCGCGTTTTCCCTGATTCACTTGCCCCCCGCCGCCCCCCCCCCCCCCCCCCCCCCCCCCCCCCCCAAGTCACGAATTCATAGCCCGCACCCATCCCTCCCGGTAAGGATCCCTCATTTCAACTTTTTGAGACTTCAAAAGACATTGGTTAATGGCGGACGTAAAAGCCCATACGATATCTCGGCTTTGCTAGCGGCTCGTACCTCTCGCAGAGTCGTCACGAAAACTTTAACGAAGGTCCCCTAAAATCCCGGAATCTCAAGCGAACTTTAACTCTAAAAACGCTGGAAGACGTTCCGGACGGAGGGATCCTTACCCGCCTTTTTTGCGCCTGCCTCCTGCATCTGACACGACAGGACGCGCCTTTTCACTCTCCAAACAACGGACACGGACAAGTTGAAGCAGGCGCCCGGAAGCTGAAGCTGACCCGCTTTGCAGTTCCGCAAGGAAAACCAGGAAGAGGGCCCCGAAGGCTCAAGTCCTAACCTTACAATTTTCTCAGTCCGGTTTGCCCTGCCCCCTCCCCCCAGGCCGACGGTTGTAGGGGCCTCTTCCCCGTTACGGATTCGCCTGTGCTCTAGTAGCACGGGTGGTCCTGGCTGTGACGAGCTACGAACAGCCGCCTGACAAACCAGACTCACACCGCTGTCCTGTCTGCAGACACTCAGGTTCCGCGCTGATGATGGTCCGCCTTACGTGCCGTGGCTTAAAGGACCGAAACACGGCGCAGACTGGACCAGTGCGGTGTTGAGCACATACCCATTCCAAGCAGCACGTTCTTGCAATCCCCCAGGCCGACGGCCCACCTATTGCTCCAACCAGTATCAACAAGCTTGCGAGGGAGGGGTTTTTATACATATATAAAGAGAGGCAAACCCCGCGACGATCTTCTTTTGCTGTCGAATAGCAGATTTGAAACCAACCATAGATTCTCACTCTAGCCCCACATGCGCTGCCCCCCCCCTCCCCTCTCCCTTTTCCCCTTCTCACTGGCCCACTCCGTCCACTCTCCCGTGCTACTTCTGGGAGAGAAATTCGAACGGAGCTAGAGGAGCATGCTGTCAATTAGCAACGCAACAATTCATGAGGCGCGTCAACACCTGACAAACACGCGGCCATAAAAGAAAGACGGGGCCCGGAAGCGAAAAGAATAGATTCACAAAGAAGGCCAGGCCTGACCTGTGCTGTGCCGCGAAACCAGTGGCAGTTTGGGTGTGCGTACTTAAAGTCTTCTCGCAAAGGGAAGAGCGGAATATAGCCGAAGTAAAGCAACATAAGAAAACGAAGAAAACGAAGAACAGAAAAAAAGAACAAAAAAGGGTGAGTCACCGCGGGTGGGGGGACCGGACGAAATGCAGACGACTGAAGGGAAAAAAATAAGCGGCGAAGCAAGCCATGCGAGTTGCACGGGGTTCCCTTCTACCGCAAAATTGCTTCAGGACTCGGGCCCCACCGCTTTATCGGACTTCCAAGGCTTTCGAGTGGGACAAACGCTACCGAACCGCGCCTTTTCTTTTTGAGACGAGAAGTCTTAAATTATCAGCTGCGATGGCTGGCCCAAAACCCACCCGTTGTCTTTCGTGCATATCGCGGACAAAGGTTAGGTTTCTTGAGTCGCTGCTCGCTTCCTCTCAACGACGTGAGAAGTTTTCCGTCACGGTTGCGCATGACGTGAGTAAGTAATGCCTCCCAAATGTCCCGCCCACGTCGGCTGTCACGTGTCCTCAACGTGCTATGTTTACAGAATCCACCTATGTGGGATATGACAGCGAAACTCAAAGAGAATGCACCACCCTCTCCCGAAACGTGACTCGCTCTATCCTCAGACCCGAATCCGTGCTCGGGCCTCGACCCCCCAAAAAAGAAACTTGCACCTCTAAAAAAGCGAATAAACGAAAATTCTTTAATGAATAGCCATGGCGAGAAAAAAAAAAAAAAAAAAAAAACAAAAAAAAGTAAGTGAGAGATTGCGGCTCAAGAATCTTACCGCTCTTTCTTCCGCCCCTCCCAGCCCCCCCCTGACCCCTTTAAACACCGTATCTCGGTAATCCAAACCCTCTCTCCTGCGCCTCTCACCACTCATCCCCCCGGCTTCCCCGTTTGCACTGTCTCCTCTCTGTTTGATTTCGTCTCCAGCTCTTGACTGCCGTGCGAGTTTCGTGTCCAAGCATCCTCGGATTGTCATCCGAGTGCCGCACACGAGGCA
This sequence comes from Diplonema papillatum, assembly GCA_030068145.1. Taxonomy (NCBI): domain Eukaryota; phylum Euglenozoa; class Diplonemea; order Diplonemida; family Diplonemidae; genus Diplonema; species Diplonema papillatum. The sequence continues at coordinate 12,580 of JAPJBO010000617.1, forward strand.
ACGAAATAGGCTGACGACCAAAGAGGGGGAAGAGTACCAAATACGGGGATTCCTTTGGACGATGCGTCGGCAAATCAGTCGTTGCTCTTGGTACGAAACCGAACAATCTTTGCAACTCCTTCGCCTCGTTGCTCTTGGTACAAAAACTCTTCGCCTTGTTGCCAGCGCACGGGCTCACACAGCGCTCAGGTGTCGAATATGGGGTTGCGAGTACAGCATCTCTCCGGCTAGCTTCTTCGTAAAGAGAGTGCTTGCTCGCGCTTTTTTGAAAAGAAATGACCAGAAATGCAGTGTTCGAAAACTAGAAACCGAACACCAAAAGGACTGGGTCACGTCTTTTTCTCTTTTCTTATCTTTCCAATTACAAGGAAGTAAGCTATGTTTTTACTTCCCGTAAGAAAAAAAACGCAAGCGGGGGAGAAAAACTCCAGCGAAAAAAAAAATGAACGAAAATGAAACGAGGAAATTTATTTAAAAAACAAGCTAACCGACTTCCAGATAAGAGCCTCCCCAACCTCCCCCACCCCCCCCCCACCGAAAAGATAATACACACCTGGTAACACCTTCTAAACACCACCGGTGCGTTAGAGCACCATGCACATGACTGTGCTGACCCATGAACTGTTGGCAATCCTCACAGGAAGTCGGACCAACAAACGCCAGAAGCGACGAGAGAGCCTGGGTTGTTGCTGCGACTGCCTGCCAAAGTTCGTTTCGTGGTATAGTGCGTTGCTCAGGGTAGTCGAAGGCCTGACAATCACACTAATGCAACAAATTTCCAATTTAGTGGTCCGCGCATCACGACCGATACGGTCCGACCGAAAACCCGTCGCTACCAAGGGAATCGGAACCAGCAATGCGCGTTCCTTCCTCTCGTGCTGGTGTCATACCGCGCCAACCCCCCCCCCCCCCCCCCCCCCGATGGTGTCTCTCTCCATCAACAGATGGGAGCCGTACACTCCCCTCTTTACAACTTTCTATTTTCTATTTTCTATTATTACAAAATGCATCCCTTTCCTAGACGACATCTTCCTCGAAGAAGACTTGATGCTAGCATCAACCATGCATGAGAGGCAGTGCTCTGCCTAAACATTAAACTAAGATTCCCCCCCCCCCCCCCCCCCCCCCGATGGTGTCTCTCTCCATCAACAGGGCAAGACCAACCTGTCTCACGACGGTCTGTAGCAGCTCACGCTCCCTGTTTAGTGAAGGAGCAATCCAACCTTGCAACCGTGCATGTTTATTATCTGTGGCGCCTCGTCAAAGCAAGAAGCCGAACCACAAGCTGCTTTGCAAAGCTCACGACAACCGTCTCGCGTCGGTTCTCCCGTGAGCTCACCCGCACTCCCCGCCAGTCCCTCCCCCCCAACCCTTCCTTCGACCTTCCTTCTCGTTCTTGTTTGTTCTTCTTTTCTTTCAAAAGCCGCGATTGCTCTTTGCCTGGACGCACACTTCGACGGGTCACGCGCACGCGTCAACAGCCCTGCGCGTCCACATCGCTGCTTTTTGAGAGAGCGGTTCCACTCAGCTTGGGACGCGCGTGCGTGGGATGGGTGCAGCTGGGTTGTCCCCAGATTTCATCGACCGGTGTGCAGTTGAGCTCCCGGAGTATGTGTATCGCTGCCCTTGCGGCCTCATTCAACGCGAATAATCGCGAACTTACTCCCTTCGTTGCTGCACCCACTGTGGTGTTGTCCATCCGTATGTACGTCTGTGTGGGTGCTCCGGCGTGCTAAGTATTGGACGCTCACCACCCCGCACCACCGGCAGGCTTCGCGCGCCGATCGAGTACTTCCCATCCGAATTGATTTATGAGGCACGCACCTGCGTCAACGACGTAACGATTTATATGTAGTGTCGCAGGGCAGCAGTGGGGCGACGGGAGATGGTCCCTGCACTCCAACTCGTCTCTCTCTTTCTCTCGGAAAGTCAGCGCCAGCTTGGAAGGAAATGCTCGACAATAACTGCCAGACAAAGAACCGAAGGGATCCCAAGTGCTGCAACTACCGAACCACGTGTTGAACGGACGTGAGGTCATGCGGGTCCTGAGTGAGAGAACAAACACGGTGGTGTATGCGAAGAACAAATTTTCAACAAGGACACAAACAAATGACAGGAGGGTGGGACCGGGCTCTGGGACCGGGATCTGGGACTGCGAAGGCGTCCCGGTCCGAGTCTAGCCAACCCCCCGACTCGACTTGACCGCATCGTGTGTATTGCATCCAATTTGCTCTGACATTGAACGATCTCAAGCAACCGCTAAGCTGACATTTTTTGCTTGCCACGTTACGTTAGAACACTTTACTGATACCAGCCTGACACTATCCTGGCACATATTATATAGCTCGCTTGTATTAGGCTCACACGACGATACTAAGCCAACCCAGGGTGGAAAGAGGAGGGGGTTGAGTACAGGGGGCGTGGACGAGGGTAACGACAGCCAGAGCAAGGAGAGCAGTAGAGAGATGAAGGGCACCGTGTGCAAATGGATCCTCGGCAAGGGGTTCGGCTTCATCAAAACCGAGGGCAGCGAGGAGGACTACTGGGTGCACCACACGGACATTAAAGGCGGAAACCGGCTTGAGGAGGGCGAGGAAGTCGAGTTCGAGGAGAGCGCCGTTTCGCACAAGAAGGGCAGCAAGACCGCCGTCAACGTCTCGGGGAAGGCTGTCAGGAAGAACGAGGTAGGGTCACTCACAGGGAAGGTGAAGTCGTGGAAGCCGGAGAGAGGTTTCGGCTTCGCGTCGACGGACGACGGCAAAGACGTGTACGTGCACTTCTCGTCGTTTGGGGGTGGACGGCTTATTAAAGGCGAGACCCTCACTTTTGATCTGGTCGACGTCAACCACAAAACCGGCCGCTACGTTGCGATGAACGTCAGCGGCCCTGCCATCAAACCGCGTGGAGAGTGCACGGGGAAGGTGAAGTCGTGGCACCCGAAGGGCTATGGGTTCATCAGCCGCGAAGGTGACGAAACCGAGTACTTCTGCCATGTCAGCGCCCTCGACGGCGGGTACGGCATGTACCTATCTGAAGGGAAAGAAGTCTACTTCGACATCGAAGACGGCAAGGACGGCAAGAAGATGGCGGTCAACGTCACCGGCCCGGCGCTGTACTCGGAAGACCAGTACGAGCACCAAATGGGCGGCAGGGGCGCGCCGATGGGCCGCGGCGGCGGCGGCGGCAGGGGCGGCGGCGGCCGCGGAGGCGGCATGGGCGGGATGGGAGGCATGGGCTACGGCCAGTACTACGGCTACTGGCAGCCGCCGCCGTCGGCGGCGACGCGGGCGAAGCGGAAGCAGGCGGCAGCTGAGGGCAAGCGCGTCATCGTCGGCAATCTCGCGTTCTCTGTGACGTGGCACGGGCTCAAGGACCACTTCAAAACGGCCGGCAGCGTCGAGCACGCCGACGTGTTCCAAGACCCCATGGGCAGATCGAAGGGCACCGGCGTCGTCGAATTCTCCACCGCCGAAGAAGCTTCCGCAGCCATCAAGCAGCTGAACGACACCGAGGTAATCATCTTTCCATGCTGCCCTCCCTGCCTTCTTGTTTATCTCTATACTCTGGCCTGGCCGCTTGTACACAATATCATGCGCATTCCTTCGTTTCTTTTCATGGTGAAGAGATAGAGAGTTGCGGCCTAGTCACACAATAATTGGTGGGCGGAAGCTGGCTGGTTTGAGAAAAACGGTGGGAAGACCCGCAGAGTATCTGTACAGGGAGGGGGAGTTGTCGGTCACCACTGCCGAAGTGCTGACACACACAATGTAGTAAAGGTCACTGCCTTCCTTCAGGGCGCAGACTCGTTGTAGCTAGTACGAACAACCGGCACAAGAGTCGGTTGTGCGCCAGCTTGGTACCCAGTACCACCTACTTTCAGCAGCAGGGGCACACCCAGCAGCTGAAATGTACAACTAATAAACGATTTGGTTGCATCCACCCATCCACTCACAGCTTCGTGGAAGAAAGATCTGGGTCAGAGAAGACCGTGACACCAAGTAGACGCTGACCTTCCGACACCCGCTACTACTTCCTGCACACGAGCCACACGCGACGAGAGCTGCTGCTCTGCTGATGAAACGGTCTTCCATTTTCTTCGGCCGCTCCGGCCCTCGGCTTACTCGGGTGCGTTGCCTCAACTGACGATTATGGAAACAGGGACAGCGCGTCTCGCACTGTCTGATTCACCTGCTTCGTACGAAATACTGAGGAGGCTGCCAGCTGCAAAAGATCAAAGGAGGTAAATGTGCTGCAGCCCACACGAAACACAGGTAAATCTGGGTTCTGAGGTGGGCGTAGGCGTTCAACAAAAAGACCCACTTTGTAGTTTGTTGTATTGTTTCTCCCCCTCTAGCCTCCTTCGAAGTAAGCACAAGGCAGCCCCTCGAGTATTTTTCCTTTTCTTCCTCTTGCGACTCGTCTCTTCTGCCTTTCTTCCCTTCTTTCGTTTTCACATTTCTTTCTCCTTTTATTTTTCGTCCCATAGCGAACAAGCGCACAAACCACGAAAGGTTCCCTTTTTTTTTGTGCGCCGCCGACGATTCGAACAAGCGTGCCCCGATTGGTATTTGACAAAAAGCCAATAACAAGCAATGCTTGCCGAGCGCGCAGGCGTTTGGAAAGCGTCAGTCCGCTCGGATTTGATCGTCGGGCGGACTGCTGAAGCTGTCCGTTAACAGCAGATGATGGATGAGTAGGCTCCCGGCTACAACGATGAAGCCACCCACCTTGTTGATGTTGCCGGGAGTCAGGAAAAGATAGGCCTCCGTGAGTGTCCCGCCGGAATGCACTTGGCAGGCCTTTTCGAGCTGGGAACCACGTACGCCCGCACACGGATCTCTGTTTCTGCCTCTTCTGCAGCTCACGTCGTCTTCTTCGTGCCTCGATCTCCTTTTCTTCGGCCTGCAGACGCGAAAATCGAAGTTCATTTTCCCAGTGTTGTCTTCGTCCGCGCGGCCGCGGCCCACCTTGAAAGCACGAAGTGCTCTTTGGTGGACATTGACCTCCCAAACCGACCGAACACTTGCGAACAGCCGCCTGACAAACCAGGCTCACACCACTGTCCTGTCAGCAGACACTCCGCCCGTGTCTTAAAGGACCGAAACACGGCGCAGACGGGACCAGTGCGGTGTTGCGTACATAACCATTCCAACGCACGTTCTCGCAATACCCCACACCCACCTCTTTGTCGGTCGGCCTGATCGGCGGTCGCCGGTGACAACACTGAACCTGCTACCTCTTTCCTCCTCTTCTACTTTCGACGAGTCCCTCGAGTTGCTTCTGACTAACGTTTCCTAACACCCCCACCGAACCAGTCCCTTGCTGCAGCCCCATATGAGGCGATGTCAAAAAGGAAGGGTTGGACAGAGAGACTCTGACAACGTACAAATGCTGTGCATTTCGGATGTGCAGCCCAAGCAACCACCAACAGGGACCTCTAACCCCAGAGGAGCAGGTCTTGTGCTCAGCAGAAGGCGTAGAATTTGGCCTCAGAATGCGCGTTCTGGATGACACGTCGTACCCCAGCATCGTACATTGCCACAATCTTCCTGCCAACCCCACCCCGCTTCCTTTTGACAACCCACCATATAGTCCCTTCCCTTTCTTTCAGTTCTGGCAGCTAGAAATAACCAAACCTTTCTTTTCCCCTTTCTCTCTCTCGCTCTCTTTCTCTTCTCGTAACGTCAGCGCTGTAGCGATGGCATTGGGAACACACTGCAGGGTGGGTGAAGCGGTCCTGTAACGGCTGCGGCGAGCCATTGCCCCGATCCTCGGTTGTCCTCTCTCTCTATCTCTCTATCTCTCTCCTCAAGACAAATTCGCTCTTTTCCAAAACGCGTCTTTTTGCTTCCGACTTTGCTTGTTTACCACGTGATACCTTCCTTCCATTGCTGCCTATTCCCTGTGCTCTATTTTTGCTTCTTGTTGTTCTGCATGCTTCCTGATTTCTCCGGACGTCGGGACCAACAGGCTCATACCAATTCCACCCACCTTGTTTCACCGTTTTCTCATAGCCAATCAGGCGGCGTTTTACTCTCGCCGTGCGGAAGGCCGGCGGCGATGGAGAGATGCACATTTTTTTTTGTACATCTGTACTGACGGGAACATTTCCGGAACAACGGTTGCACATGAAAGAGAAACCGAAGCCAACGAAAAAAGTGCTAATACAGGAAAACCCCCCCCAGAGAGGTTTATACCCTGTACACGCGAAGAACAAACGGTTACTGGGGGGTCGAATACAGGATGTACCTGGAATAGAAGAGGCATTTTGGAAATCTAGAAAAAAGTTGGATTTTTTCTTGGTCCGCATAACAGACTTTTTTATGACGGGCTTCTGATCGCGATGAGCTCCGACGAAGGGAACCGTGAAAAATAGACCCGGGGACCAAAAGTTATGTGCGTGGTTCGTGAGATGCGGCACCGGGCATGGAAACCACAGGGTTTCATTGGGAAGGACGGGAGTCGACCCAATGGTTGGTGACATTTCTTTGCTGGCCCATGTAGCAGACCTTTCCGGCGATTTGTGCTCACGTTCAGCTCCGATGAAGAGAACTGTGGAAAATAGACCCGGGGATCACAAATTACGTGCGTCTTTCAAGAAGAAGGGAGTTCCCGTGGTTTTCCGGGTTTTGCGGTATTTTTTCCATTTCTTTTTCGGGAAAGTTGGCAGGATCGGCACGCCGAATACAAGAGGTGCCTCTAGGACGGCCTGGTAGGTGCCTCAGGTCAGGACAAAAACAGTTCTGAGGTACGGAATGGACTATTTTGAGCTCGATCTTTCCATTACCGTTCTTTGGACCCGAGGATGCCCTCTCGCCTTCAGTCGCGAGACCTGTAAATTTTCCCATTTTTACACTCTGGAGAAAACCGAAGAGGGAGGTAAGGAAAAAGTTTCCAAAAGAGCTTAAACAGAAGGATTGGCACATCGCTTTCCAAAGAAGCAAACGACGGTCAAAAATACTGGCACAATGATCCATATATGCCCAAACTAGAAGTTGTCCACAGCACTCACCGTTGTCAGGAAGATTGTAAACCCCCCCCCCCCCCCCCGCCCGCATAATATTAAATAACTTTTATTTAATAATACGAGTATATTTAATAATACGAGCATATTTAATAATACGAGCGTGGTTGGTCTATATTTAATAATACAAGCTTATTTAATAATACGAGTATATTTAATAATACGCGCACACTGAGGAACACCCATATATGCACCCTAGTTTTTAGGCCGGAGAGAAGGAGCATGTGACACTGACCGGTGGGCCCCAAAAGTGCAGAAATCGCTGAACAGTGAAGACGGAAAAGCCGATACAGGTCCAAATCTGGAGAAGGGCGGAGACCAAGCTAATGCCCTGAACAGACTCACCAACAACAAAACACATTATGTCACCAGGCAACAAAAAGAAAATGGCTGGTGCACCGCCTACTGAGCTGCCGAACGAGGCTGAGATGGATTAACAACTGGGAGAGCTCGGTGTCCAATGTGCAGGATCGGATGCCGGTTCCATCGTGGCCCTCGAGACGGCCGAAATGGCTATTCAGAAACGATGACACGGGCGGGCGCGCCGACGACCATGTACGACGCCAACCCTGACGGGTGGCAACGCCAAAAATGCGCTATTTAATAATACGAGCTATTTAATAATACGAGCTATATTTAATAATACGCGCTATATTTAATAATACGTGCTATATTTAATAATACGAGCTATTTAATATTACGAGCTATTTAATAATACGAGCTATTTAATATTACGAGCTATTTAACATTATGCGAGGGGGGGGTTTACTGATTTCCGAGCACTTGTAAGCGTACTCCTTCTTGAAGTTGTGAGCAAAATCTTGTAGCGAAGAGTTTTTGCGGCCGTGAATGAAGTCGCCTTGGGCGAAAGGGAGGGTGGGCAAGTACCAACGGTTAGCTAGGACCCGGCGGAGTCACTTCGGGGGAAAGGGAGGGTGGGCAACTTCCAACGTTTAACAAGTAGAAACAACCCACCACCTACGTTTTTCGGACATGCACTTCCGCACCTCCACTTAGCACAAAAACCTCAGTGGGGGACTGCAAGCGCACGAGAGCGGACGGCGAGGAACACCGGGCTCCGCAAAGCGCCGCAACACTGAACGGCAGGGCTCGTCCTCAGACAGACAGATGCACCGCACATCAGGATGGGAGCGCGAGCGCAGACACTTTCGAGCATCGCCGTCTGTGCATGTTCGAAGACAAGTCTTCATACAATCTTTGACTTCGCCCTCTGCATCTGTGGTCTCGGTCCTCGAGGCGTCTTTCTGCATTATTCTGCAACTTTCTACCCTCATCAAACGTCAGGCAACACAACCTCTTTTTTCTGAAAACTCTTCCTCGTCTCAGGCATGCTCGGTAAAATGAGCAGCTTCTTGCTGCTGCTGTCGGTCTCAGCTGCAGACGGGTCTCCACTCAACGTCCATCTTCCTGCAGCACCATCTTCGCTCTCTCTGCGTGGAAATTGTTCTCTGTGTCTGACGAACTGCACGAGGCACACCACCTGTACCCAGACTAAGAGGTGCGACGCAGTGTGTAATGGAACAAATTGCCGCAATGAGACGACCTGCAGTGTCAGCAGCCCCGTGTGCAACGACTACGACTCGTGTGTCACTTTGACACCAAACTGCTCGTCTTGCGAATGCACGCAGTTGAATAACTGTTCGATTGCCAAGAGCTACCAACGTACCCTTCACTGTTCCTTGGGCAACTGTACGTTCAAATATGATCTCAAGAACTCCAGCGAGACGTGTTCACCTCCGGTGACGAACTGTGGCTCGCCAACACCGCCGCCCCACACACCGTCTCCGACGCCTGCTCCAAGCAACTGCTCGGTTTGTATGATGAACTTCACGAAACAGACCCTTTGTACCGAGTCGAAGACGTGCGACACCGTGCCAGTGTGCAATGGAACAAGTTGCCACAACGAGACGAACTGCAATGTCAGCAGCCCTTCGTGCTACGATCATGACTGGTGGACCAATATGACACCAAACTGCTCGTCTTGCGAATGCACGGGGTTGTATAACTGTTCGACCGCCCAGAGCTACCAATTCATCCGTGACTGTTTCATGGGTCACTGTACATTCAAGTATGAACTCAAGAACTCCAGCGAGACGTGTTCACCTCCGGTGACGAACTGTAGCTCGCCAACACCGCCGCCCCACACACCGTCTCCGACGCCTGCTCCAAGCAACTGCTCGGTTTGTATGATGAACTTCACGAAACAGACCCTTTGTACCGAGTCGAAGACGTGCGACACCGTGCCAGTGTGCAATGGAACAAGTTGCCACAACGAGACGAACTGCAATGTCAGCAGCCCTTCGTGCTACGACCATGACTGGTGGACCAATATGACACCAAACTGCTCGTCTTGCGAATGCACGGGGTTGTATAACTGTTCGACCGCCCAGAGCTACCAATTCATCCGTGACTGTTTCATGGGTCACTGCACATTCAAGTATGAACTCAAGAACTCCAGCGAGACGTGTTCACCTCCGGTGACGAACTGTAGCTCGCCAACACCGCCGCCCCACACACCGTCTCCGACGCCTGCTCCAAGCAACTGCTCGGTTTGTATGATGAACTTCACGAAACAGACCCTTTGTACCGAGTCGAAGACGTGCGACACCGTGCCAGTGTGCAATGGAACAAGTTGCCACAACGAGACGAACTGCAATGTCAGCAGCCCTTCGTGCTACGACCATGACTGGTGGACCAATATGACACCAAACTGCTCGTCTTGCGAATGCACGGGGTTGTATAACTGTTCGACTGCCCAGAGCTACCAATTCATCCGTGACTGTTTCATGGGTCACTGCACATTCAAGTATGAACTCAAGAACTCCAGCGAGACGTGTTCACCTCCGGTGACGAACTGTAGCTCGCCAACACCGCCGCCCCACACACCGTCTCCGACGCCTGCTCCAAGCAACTGCTCGGTTTGTATGATGAACTTCACGAAACAGACCCTTTGTACCGAGTCGAAGACGTGCGACACCGTGCCAGTGTGCAATGGAACAAGTTGCCACAACGAGACGAACTGCAATGTCAGCAGCCCTTCGTGCTACGATCATGACTGGTGGACCAATATGACACCAAACTGTTCATCTTGCGAATGCACGGGGTTGTATAACTGTTCGACTGCCCAGAGCTACCAATTCATCCGTGACTGTTTCATGGGTCACTGCACATTCAAGTATGAACTCAAGAACTCCAGCGAGACGTGTTCACCTCCGGTGACGAACTGTAGCTCGCCAACACCGCCGCCCCACACACCGTCTCCGACGCCTGCTCCAAGCAACTGCTCGGTTTGTATGATGAACTTCACGAAACAGACCCTTTGTACCGAGTCGAAGACGTGCGACACCGTGCCAGTGTGCAATGGAACAAGTTGCCACAACGAGACGAACTGCAATGTCAGCAGCCCTTCGTGCTACGATCATGACTGGTGGACCAATATGACACCAAACTGTTCATCTTGCGAATGCACGGGGTTGTATAACTGTTCGACTGCCCAGAGCTACCAATTCATCCGTGACTGTTTCATGGGTCACTGCACATTCAAGTATGAACTCAAGAACTCCAGCGAGACGTGTTCACCTCCGGTGACGAACTGTAGCTCGCCAACACCGCCGCCCCACACACCGTCTCCGACGCCTGCTCCAAGCAACTGCTCGGTTTGTATGATGAACTTCACGAAACAGACCCTTTGTACCGAGTCGAAGACGTGCGACACCGTGCCAGTGTGCAATGGAACAAGTTGCCACAACGAGACGAACTGCAATGTCAGCAGCCCTTCGTGCTACGACCATGACTGGTGGACCAATATGACACCAAACTGCTCGTCTTGCGAATGCACGGGGTTGTATAACTGTTCGACCGCCCAGAGCTACCAATTCATCCGTGACTGTTTCATGGGTCACTGCACATTCAAGTATGAACTCAAGAACTCCAGCGAGACGTGTTCACCTCCGGTGACGAACTGTAGCTCGCCAACACCGCCGCCCCACACACCGTCTCCGACGCCTGCTCCAAGCAACTGCTCGGTTTGTATGATGAACTTCACGAAACAAACCCTTTGTACCGAGTCGAAGACGTGCGACACCGTGCCAGTGTGCAATGGAACAAGTTGCCACAACGAGACGAACTGCAATGTCAGCAGCCCTTCGTGCTACGACCATGACTGGTGGACCAATATGACACCAAACTGCTCATCTTGCGAATGCACGGGGTTGTATAACTGTTCGACTGCCCAGAGCTACCAATTCATCCGTGACTGTTTCATGGGTCACTGCACATTCAAGTATGAACTCAAGAACTCCAGCGAGACGTGTTCACCTCCGGTGACGAACTGTAGCTCGCCAACACCGCCGCCCCACACACCGTCTCCGACGCCTGCTCCAAGCAACTGCTCGATTTGTATGATGAACTTCACGAAACAGACCCTTTGTACCGAGTCGAAGACGTGCGACACCGTGCCAGTGTGCAATGGAACAAGTTGCCACAACGAGACGAACTGCAATGTCAGCAGCCCTTCGTGCTACGACCATGACTGGTGGACCAATATGACACCAAACTGCTCGTCTTGCGAATGCACGGGGTTGTATAACTGTTCGACCGCCCAGAGCTACCAATTCATCCGTGACTGTTTCATGGGCCACTGTACATTCAAGTATGAACTCAAGAACTCCAGCGAGACGTGTTCACCTCCGGTGACGAACTGTAGCTCGCCAACACCGCCGCCCCACACACCGTCTCCGACGCCTGCTCCAAGCAACTGCTCGGTTTGTATGATGAACTTCACGAAACAGACCCTTTGTACCGAGTCGAAGACGTGCGACACCGTGCCAGTGTGCAATGGAACAAGTTGCCACAACGAGACGAACTGCAATGTCAGCAGCCCTTCGTGCTACGACCATGACTGGTGGACCAATATGACACCAAACTGCTCGTCTTGCGAATGCACGGGGTTGTATAACTGTTCGACCGCCCAGAGCTACCAATTCATCCGTGACTGTTTCATGGGTCACTGCACATTCAAGTATGAACTCAAGAACTCCAGCGAGACGTGTTCACCTCCGGTGACGAACTGTAGCTCGCCAACACCGCCGCCCCACACACCGTCTCCGACGCCTGCTCCAAGCAACTGCTCGGTTTGTATGATGAACTTCACGAAACAGACCCTTTGTACCGAGTCGAAGACGTGCGACACCGTGCCAGTGTGCAATGGAACAAGTTGCCACAACGAGACGAACTGCAATGTCAGCAGCCCTTCGTGCTACGACCATGACTGGTGGACCAATATGACACCAAACTGCTCGTCTTGCGAATGCACGGGGTTGTATAACTGTTCGACTGCCCAGAGCTACCAATTCATCCGTGACTGTTTCATGGGTCACTGCACATTCAAGTATGAACTCAAGAACTCCAGCGAGACGTGTTCACCTCCGGTGACGAACTGTAGCTCGCCAACACCGCCGCCCCACACACCGTCTCCGACGCCTGCTCCAAGCAACTGCTCGGTTTGTATGATGAACTTCACGAAACAGACCCTTTGTACCGAGTCGAAGACGTGCGACACCGTGCCAGTGTGCAATGGAACAAGTTGCCACAACGAGACGAACTGCAATGTCAGCAGCCCTTCGTGCTACGACCATGACTGGTGGACCAATATGACACCAAACTGCTCGTCTTGCGAATGCACGGGGTTGTATAACTGTTCGACTGCCCAGAGCTACCAATTCATCCGTGACTGTTTCATGGGTCACTGTACATTCAAGTATGAACTCAAGAACTCCAGCGAGACGTGTTCACCTCCGGTGACGAACTGTAGCTCGCCAACACCGCCGCCCCACACACCGTCTCCGACGCCTGCTCCAAGCAACTGCTCGGTTTGTATGATGAACTTCACGAAACAGACCCTTTGTACCGAGTCGAAGACGTGCGACACCGTGCCAGTGTGCAATGGAACAAGTTGCCACAACGAGACGAACTGCAATGTCAGCAGCCCTTCGTGCTACGACCATGACTGGTGGACCAATATGACACCAAACTGCTCGTCTTGCGAATGCACGGGGTTGTATAACTGTTCGACCGCCCAGAGCTACCAATTCATCCGTGACTGTTTCATGGGTCACTGCACATTCAAGTATGAACTCAAGAACTCCAGCGAGACGTGTTCACCTCCGGTGACGAACTGTAGCTCGCCAACACCGCCGCCCCACACACCGTCTCCGACGCCTGCTCCAAGCAACTGCTCGGTTTGTATGATGAACTTCACGAAACAGACCCTTTGTACCGAGTCGAAGACGTGCGACACCGTGCCAGTGTGCAATGGAACAAGTTGCCACAACGAGACGAACTGCAATGTCAGCAGCCCTTCGTGCTACGACCATGACTGGTGGACCAATATGACACCAAACTGCTCGTCTTGCGAATGCACGGGGTTGTATAACTGTTCGACCGCCCAGAGCTACCAATTCATCCGTGACTGTTTCATGGGTCACTGCACATTCAAGTATGAACTCAAGAACTCCAGCGAGACGTGTTCACCTCCGGTGACGAACTGTAGCTCGCCAACACCGCCGCCCCACACACCGTCTCCGACGCCTGCTCCAAGCAACTGCTCGGTTTGTATGATGAACTTCACGAAACAGACCCTTTGTACCGAGTCGAAGACGTGCGACACCGTGCCAGTGTGCAATGGAACAAGTTGCCACAACGAGACGAACTGCAATGTCAGCAGCCCTTCGTGCTACGACCATGACTGGTGGACCAATATGACACCAAACTGCTCGTCTTGCGAATGCACGGGGTTGTATAACTGTTCGACCGCCCAGAGCTACCAATTCATCCGTGACTGTTTCATGGGCCACTGTACATTCAAGTATGAACTCAAGAACTCCAGCGAGACGTGTTCACCTCCGGTGACGAACTGTAGCTCGCCAACACCGCCGCCCCACACACCGTCTCCGACGCCTGCTCCAAGCAACTGCTCGGTTTGTATGATGAACTTCACGAAACAGACCCTTTGTACCGAGTCGAAGACGTGCGACACCGTGCCAGTGTGCAATGGAACAAGTTGCCACAACGAGACGAACTGCAATGTCAGCAGCCCTTCGTGCTACGATCATGACTGGTGGACCAATATGACACCAAACTGTTCGTCTTGCGAATGCACGGGGTTGTATAACTGTTCGACTGCCCAGAGCTACCAATTCATCCGTGACTGTTTCATGGGCCACTGTACATTCAAGTATGAACTCAAGAACTCCAGCGAGACGTGTTCACCTCCGGTGACGAACTGTAGCTCGCCAACACCGCCGCCCCACACACCGTCTCCGACGCCTGCTCCAAGCAACTGCTCGGTTTGTATGATGAACTTCACGAAACAGACCCTTTGTACCGAGTCGAAGACGTGCGACACCGTGCCAGTGTGCAATGGAACAAGTTGCCACAACGAGACGAACTGCAATGTCAGCAGCCCTTCGTGCTACGACCATGACTGGTGGACCAATATGACACCAAACTGCTCGTCTTGCGAATGCACGGGGTTGTATAACTGTTCGACCGCCCAGAGCTACCAATTCATCCGTGACTGTTTCATGGGCCACTGTACATTCAAGTATGAACTCAAGAACTCCAGCGAGACGTGTTCACCTCCGGTGACGAACTGTAGCTCGCCAACACCGCCGCCCCACACACCGTCTCCGACGCCTGCTCCAAGCAACTGCTCGATTTGTATGATGAACTTCACGAAACAGACCCTTTGTACCGAGTCGAAGACGTGCGACACCGTGCCAGTGTGCAATGGAACAAGTTGCCACAACGAGACGAACTGCAATGTCAGCAGCCCTTCGTGCTACGATCATGACTGGTGGACCAATATGACACCAAACTGTTCATCTTGCGAATGCACGGGGTTGTATAACTGTTCGACTGCCCAGAGCTACCAATTCATCCGTGACTGTTTCATGGGCCACTGTACATTCAAGTATGAACTCAAGAACTCCAGCGAGACGTGTTCACCTCCGGTGACGAACTGTAGCTCGCCAACACCGCCGCCCCACACGCCGTCTCCGACGCATGCTCCAAGCAACTGCTCGGTTTGTATGATGAACTTCACGAAACAAACCCTTTGTACCGAGTCGAAGACGTGCGACACCGTGCCAGTGTGCAATGGAACAAGTTGCCACAACGAGACGAACTGCAATGTCAGCAGCCCTTCGTGCTACGATCATGACTGGTGGACCAATATGACACCAAACTGTTCATCTTGCGAATGCACGGGGTTGTATAACTGTTCGACTGCCCAGAGCTACCAATTCATCCGTGACTGTTTCATGGGTCACTGCACAGTCAAATATGAACTCAAGAACTCCAGCGAGACGTGTTCACCTCCGGTGACGAACTGTAGCTCAACGCAGTCGCCTCGGACGCGGTCTCCGAGAGATGAACCTGACCTGAACAAGGGTTCAGCGAAGGCCGAGAAAAGCAAAAACAACGACGGGACGAGTATGCTGGTGCTGGCTGGCGTGGGCGTGGGAGGTGCACTTGCCGTTCTTATAGTTCTCGGCTTGGTTTACGGTTCACCGTTGAAAGACAGGCGCTCGGTACCCGATGCGTGGATGAACTCGATAGTGGGTGACACGAATGCCGAACGCGTGGGAGTGATCTGGCTGAATGAGGCGGACGACAGCACGGGAGAGCTGGAGCTGATGGAATCGACCTCGGAGAGCGTGTCCCCCAGAGACCGTAAGGATTATATGTTGTACTGAAGCAGCACACAGGAGACCTCACTTCTGACTATACCGCATATGGAAGTAGAGGGAGTCCAAAGCAATTGAAGGATGCCGATAGGAAAAGAGAATAATACACTGATAAGTCGACCGTCCGAGACTAGACGTTACCGGCATTTTTTTTCACGACAACGAATTCGTGCTTCCCTCCCGGGAGACAGTATGTGTCGCAGCTAAAAATAACGTTGACAGTGGTTTCGCCAGGAAGAAGGTTGGTTACATTGCACAAAAGCAAAAAAAATTGAAAGAACGCGTCAATCGACAATGAACGCAATAGCACAAAAGCACGCATTTCTGTTGTTCCTTACACCTCAACCAGCACCGATAACAACGATTCCCCCTCAGTTCCCTCATATTGCCACAGCACACACGAAGCTGAAACTCACAGACAGAAGATGTCGAAAGACATCGTCAGTCGGGAACACGAAAAATAGATGGAAAAGCCTTTACTTGCGAGTTACCTTACTAGTACGCAGTGGGATTGCTCGCGTCTGTGTCTGCTCTTTTTCTTGTGGGAAGTCGATAGAACGCATGTGGCTCCGTTCTTAGCCATTCCGCTATCTCCCAGCTGATTTTTGCAGCAGAGCAAAAGGAGAGGCATCTATACACAGCTATCGATCAGACAGCAGAAAAAGAGGTCAAAACGCAGTATGAATGAAGCCAGAGAATCATCTCTTGCGCGAATGCTAAACAGCAAGCCGCTGGCCAGTTCGGCGTACAGGTGAAAGATCGCGAACGAGGCTCTTCACAACCAAAGGGGGACAGGGGTGATACACACAAGATTTTCGGTGTTCGGGGGTCCGCTGTTTGTGGGCCATTTGTCCACTAGACGCGCCTTCGGCGCTCAAGCAAAGCTGGCGGGTGAAAGGCCCCGGAGACTGCTACAGCACCACTATGCCTATCCCGTCTACTTGCTTTGCCGTGGGTTCTTCTTCTCTCCAGGAAGGTCAAGCGCAATAGCGATGACTCCGAGAACATGGGGGGAGAGGCCCTGGACTGCTGAAGGCACCACCCCCTTTGACTGACTTTAATGTGTGCTCTCTCTCTCTCTCCCTCTCTCTCTCCCTCTCTCGGAATTGTCAGCGCGGTAGTCCTATATGTGTTCTCTCTTTTCTTGCCCACCCCCCGTGCTGATCAGTAAGAACGGTGGCACTAGCCCGGAGCCCATGCTCGAGGCCTTCAAGAGTCAATCTTTTAGTATTTATTCTTACCCACATGTTCTGATCCAGATAAACTCAGCCTTGTCCTGAGCGGTTTACCGATAGAAGGAGACCTGGCAACGACCCGGAGACCCTAAAACACCGAACCTCTAAACCACAATAAACGCTAGAAGAGCCAAGGCGGCAGCCACCTCTCATTCTTGTATCCTTCAATACAGAAGTGAGGAGTGTCTCTCGCTCGTCCTCTTTCTCTCTCTCTCTCTCTCTCTCTCTCTCTCTCTCTCTCTCTCTCTCTCTCTCTCTCTCTCTCTCTCTCTCTCTCTCTACCGCCTTCCCTCTCTATCTCTCCCCGTTCAGAATGGAAACCATGCACCGTGCATCGAACAAATACCTTACCTTCGTGAAAACTTCTTCTTCCCCCCCCTCTTTTTAGCATACGCACCGAGTTGCCCTACAATGTATTCCGTATCTCTATCCCGTACGGGTACCAGGGAAAGCCTGCTGCACGGGAGCCAAGCTTCACGTGTTCGGCGGTACTGCAGAGCCACGGGCCTCCGCGTCAAGGGGTTACCGTTTTCCCAAACTAAAGCATCAAGGCGTGGCGCACCTTGGGGCTTGGCGCTTGTGCTGAACACAAGCTCGTCGAGACGGTCAGTCACAGGGCAGAGCGGACGGGGTTGTAGCACTGCTGCCTCCGGCTCAAGCTTTGCAAGCTGTGGTTGACAGCTTTTTCCTTTTCCTACCCCGTACCTCTTCTACTGTCATGATGTCGCCAGTGAGGGTGCCGAAGTGTGACGCGAGGCTTTGGGCCAAAAGGCAATACTCACACATGTCAGTCCTTTTCCGGTGCTTCTTAGTCTCGTGTGGTCGGTATTGGTAGAAGACGGTGCACCCTACCGTGAGGTTGTTATCAGCACTGTCCATTTTGGGCTGTCCCCGCTTGGTGCGTCCCGGCATGTGTTCTCCGTTACACTGCTAAATCGTTTCCCTTCGGTCTTGCAAGTAGTGCCCCGTGAAGGTTGGCTTTGAGCCACGATCCAAACCGCTGACCAGATCCATTCCAGCGTTCTGGCTAGCCTCCCCAAAGGACAAGCGAACGTAAACACGGAGAGATCCCTTCTGTCTTGCAAGTAGTGCCCCGTGGAGGTTGGCTTTGAGCCACGATCTAAACCGCTGACCAGATCCATTCCAGCGTCCTTGCTACCCTCCCCAAAGGACAAGCGAACATAAACACGGAGGGGGTGTTAGTACTGCAACAATTGATTAAACACACAGCACTCAGGATTGGCTGAGTGCTGTGTGTTTAATCAATTGTTGCAGTACCCCCCCAATTCACCAAAAGTTGATCGATTGTAATCGATCGTAATCGAGTGTAATCGACGCGCAATCGAGTGTAATCGAGCTCAAGTCGCTTTCAGGGGGTAGGTGAATTGGCTCATGAACCAAGAAATCTGAAATGGAAACTTCGATATCCACGATTTCCGTTTTCACGCGGATCCACGTCCCGTTCCCTGACTCGACGAACCACGTACCAACTCTTTGGCCCCGGGTCTATTTTCCACAGATCTCTTCATCGGAGCTGATCTCGAGCAAAAAGTCGGCGAAAAAGGTCCGGCTTCCAGGAGCCAGGATCAGGCCCACAGTCGTAATGGGGAAGCACCCACTGTGACCCAGACTCAATGGGGGGGCCCTCATAGTGGTCAAACGATTCGCATGCGATAATAATTATCGCATTATCGCACAAAGTTATCGCATATAATCGGCGTGCGATAATATGCGATAGTCCATACTACTGTATTTGCCCAGGTTTTAAGCGTGCGAGAATGCGAATGAAAATGCGATAGTTGGCGCCAAACCCCCAAATGCGATAATATGCGATAATGCGAGTCGTTTGACCACGATGCCTAGGGCAGTGAATTGAGTAAACGCGTTTACTCCAAAATGAGTAAACGTAAACGTTTCTAAACGGTAAACGTTTACGTTTACTCGCGGTAAACGTTCACTCGCCTACAGAGCACGGTGAGACCATACTTGGCCGCCTGGCGCAACCCACGTTCCATCAGGTACCGGTGCTGGCACCGGCCAGCACCGGTGCCAGCCCCCACACGGGTCTCAGTGTCTCGCGGTATTTGGGTCACCCCGGAAAACGGAGTCGGGGGTTCCCGAAAACGTCGGAGGTAACACTGCGCTCGAAATGCTACCTGCGGCGAACCAGTCGCCTGCCAAACTGCAAGTGCCTGATCATTAATGCCCTGGCCGGAGTTGTCGTCGGGGAAAACACAAAAATTGACGGAGATCCCCCCCAAACTATTTTTATTTTTCAACCTTTCCAATTTTCTACACACACACAACAAAACTACGCATTTCTTCCAGCCATGCCAGACCAATGTACAACGTCCCCTCCTGTTGTCCGTCCGGAAACTCTGGAACAAAAGCTCTCCCCTCCCCCCGTCTCCCCAGGACTGACGGATATCTCAACAACTAGCTGTTTCCTTAACCCATACCAATGCAATTTCTTATCGTACGGTAGACCCCCAACTCAGCGGCCCCCCAAACAAACAAACAAACACAAAGACGGTGGACCCCCAACTCAGCGGCCCCCCAAACAAACAAACACAAAGACGGTGGACCCCCAACTCAGCGGCCCCCCAAACAAACAAACACAAAGACGGTGGACCCCCAACTCAGCGGCCCCCCAAACAAACAAATACAAAGAAGTCCTCTCAACTCATCAAACGAAGTGGAACCCGGGCAGAGAGAACAGAAGCGTGCAAATTAGACGGGTGGCATCAGATTGAGCAAGGAGTCCGAAGGAATTGAGGGAGTGCCGCTCCCAATTTTATAGGTAACATGCAAGGAACGTGAGGCACTTCAGCTACGGAACCAACAGCTGTACGGCTGCAAATTTGTTTTTTCGGCAGCCAACCTCCAGAACTTTGTGTGCGATGCATGCAGGTGAAAGGCGTTACGAAGCCGCCCCGGTGCGGCGCTGCGCTGCAGCATTCCGCGGCGTGCCTTGTTTTGATTATATTGTTCCTCGTACCGTTCGGGATAATATTGCTTGGCACAGGTAACTCGCGAAACACAGGGTCCTACGTGCCGCAACGCATCTGGCACCTGAAGCGACATCACCTTTTTTTCTTAAGCGAGCACAAGTGGGAGTCAGGCTTCGCAAGTTCGACAGTGCTACACAGAGTCAAGTGGCCAATTTATCTGACCAAAGCAAAGGCAAGTTGGCCCAGAGCAACGGTCAAACAGGCAGAGGGTACTGGGGAAACTGCGCTGCCGAAAGCTGCAAGTACTTGAACTTTTTTCGAACTTTTCTGAACTTCTTTCGAACTTTTTTCGAACTTTTTTCAAAATCATCGAATTTCTTTCGATTTTTTTGGCCCCACTATCTTGGGTCCAAAACAAATTGGGTGCCCTTTTATCCCGGTTCGGGATACACGGGCCCATATTTGTTTTGAACCGGGATATAAGGGCACATATATGTTTGGAGCGGGATAAAAGGGAAATTTACCTAAAAAGATCGCCAGTTGCAAAAATTTCAAAGTGGTAAATGTGCTGTAGTCCACCCGAAAGCAGAGGTAATTCTGGGTTTAGTGGCGGGATTGAGCACTCAACTAAGACCCGCTTTGCAGGCCGTTCCTCGAGTATTTTCAGTGTGCGTCTGAATTTCCCAGTGATGCCGCTGGAAAGCTCTCTTCAAGAAGATGGTGTGATCCAGACCCGGGGAGAAGTAAGAACACGTCTTCGTAACTGATAGCGATAGAAAAACTTGAATTTTTTTTTGAACCAACCACACCCTGAAGGCTGTGTGAAGTTCTCTAATCGACTTTTCGTGGTGCATCAACTCCCTCAGTGAAACTGTGAAAGTCGGTAAGAAGTCGCCAAGAACCCGGCAGAAACCCGGCAGAGCTCAGGGTGGGGCAAGTGTCCGCCAAATTCTAACTGACACGTCCCGTAGTACCTTATCATTTTTAGTACTAACAATCTTGCAGGTTGCCCTTCAATGTATTGTGCAGGCTAAAAAGACGTAGGCAGCGTGTTTTGGTGGTTGATCAGAATTCCTTACCTGAATATACACAGGGTAAATACAAGTGGGAAAACGATCACCCGACACGCACAAACAAATTGTTCGATTGTCAGCGCAAGCCCCGTTTCCGGAAACGTTCTTCTCTTTTGCTCAACCACCCTTACGACAGAAAGCATTTGCTGATACGGGCTTTCGTGCATTTAGTTGCGTAGTTAGGTGTTCGTTTGTTTGTATGCCGCCGAATGTCAAAACGCTCATCACTACGCAAACCATAAAAATAAGGCCCGCGACCCCTCCCCTCCCCATGCCGGACCTTGTCCGCCAAAGTCGAACTGACACGTTCCCCTACCTCTATATTTCCTCCCTTCCATTGAGTGGAAGCAGCTACGTCGAGTATTTTTTTTACATAAGCGCCAACGGCAAACGCGAGTCTCTTTGGTCCGGTGTCAGTGAAGCCAATGCGAGCGGCGAACTGCTCGGTCTTCCGCACCTTCGATCCTTATTTGGTTTATCTGGTGGTGGTGGGCAAAAAGGTTCTGCTTGCACAAATGCCGACTTGGCAAAAAGGTTCTGCTTGCACAACGCCGACAAGGCAAAAAGGTTCTGCTTGCACAAATGCCGACTGGGCAAAGGAGGTTCGGACCAAGAAAAAGGTCCACGGCCACCGGACCTCCAAGGTCAAAACTATTGCACGTTTACGCAGCCGGATGACGGCACCCTCCAAAAACCGCAGCGACGGTCAGCAAAAGTTCTGCCGGGCTCAGGGTCCGGATCCCGTAAAAGTGGGGTTGGATCGTTAGATGCTGTTTCGAAGCAGTTCCCACAACCTGAGAACTTCCTGGCTGGCTCGCAGCCGTCAGTCCCGCAGAACGTAGCCGGGTCTTCTTCGACGAAGCAAGCGTCGCACCCACGGAACTGGGCTGTGCTGGGGCACATGCACGCGTCGGCAGCCGCTTGACGCGGAAAACAAGTCGCGCAGCTATTATCATACCTTTAGCTTCGGATAACGCGAAAAGAAACGAAGAGAGAACGGATTGACAGCGGAACCACCACCCAAAGGAAGGACAACGAGAAAGGTCGAAAGACACCAAACTGTACAGTTGTCGGCAACTCAAAAAAGCTGAACCTCACAAAATATACAAAAGTTGCAAATAGAAAAACACTATCTGTACGTCCCACCCGCAAGAAAACGCTATCTCGCTACCTCAAACCCTGCCTAAATCAATCAACCGCTTCTGACTCTCACTGTCGTTAGGAAAATAGAGACACGCTCCTAATGTTTTCAGCATGTTCCAGTCTCCTCGGACTCTGTACACCTGGAAACCTACCTCATCGGATTCAGAGACTCTGCGACAACACTACAATGCTCGGGTGGGCAAGTCTGACACTGCCGTCGTTAGGAATAACGAGATACTCCTAATCCTCTCAGCATGTTCTAGTCTCTTCGGACCCTGCTACCTAGGGGTGCCCACTCAGGCCCTTTTTTGTCCGGAACCCGAATTTTCATTATTTGTCTATGTTGGTCAGCCTTTTGTACACCCATCAAGGGAAAACCATGTCTAGAACCCATCTTTGGTCGTGGATGAGCAAAAATTACCATCTTTAACCCCTCAAACAGTAAGAGGAAAGGAAATAGTGTCCACAAGCTCCCTGAGAGGCTCTGAAACGCAGGGTTCCGTCCTCTGATCACTGTTCGCCGAACAATGGTCAGCCTGGCAGCTTCTTTGTGGTCTGTCAGTACCAGAGATGCTCAACAAAACACCCAATTGTGCTAGGAATGTACGAAAGGCACAGGAGAGCCCTCACATACAGTGTTTTAGGGTGATTGCCGACGTGCCTCGTGCCCTGCACCGTCCTCGAAAATGCTCGTGAATTGAAAAAATGCTCGTGATTTGAAAAAAATGCTCGTGATTTGAAAAAAATGCTCGTGATGTGAAAACAGTGCTCGTATAGCCCCTAGAGTGCTCGGGAGTCCTCCCACCAGCCTTACTGAGCACTATTCTGCAAGAGACAGTACGGGCCTCCTGATGCCCTCGTTTGACCCTCTTCTGATACATCGTTACACAACGTTACATAACGTTACATCACCGTTACATGCCGTTACAATTTTGCACCGGTTATTACCGATATTGTCCCTAGTGTCAGTTACTGTCACCGATAGTCGCAGTGTGATGGCCCTTTGGATGCTAAAACAGTAGAGGAAAGGTCATTTTGGCTCAAATACAGGCAAGCAGACCCTTGTAAGCCTTAGAACAGTGGTAAAAGATGGCAAATCGTGGTGTTTCACCTTAGAATATCGTGAAGAGGTGGGGGAGAGGTATAATTCAGTGGAGAAGAGGTCGTTTTTGGTGGGGGAGAGGTCCTTCTGGGTGGGGGAGAGGTCCTTCTGAGTGGGGGAGAGGTCCTTCTGTGTGGGGGAGAGGTCCTTTTGTGTGGGGGAGAGGTCCTTTTGTGTGGGGGAGAGGTCCTTCTGTGTGGGGGAGAGGTCCTTTTGTGTGGGGGAGAGGTCCTTTTGTGTGGGGGAGAGGTCCTTCTGAGTGGGGGAGAGGTCTTGCAGTTTACTGAGGGAACTGGAGCAAGACGCATGGCTAGACGAGCACGACCACCTCGAATCGACACCAGAAGAATTCGGGGTGGGGCTGGCTTCGACGACTAGTAATATCCCGGTAAATGGTAGCACTCCTGAACAAGCCCGAACCAACAGGATCAAAGAATGTCAGTCACACCTTCCCGATTCTTTTTCCCACCTTCCATCCCCCGCGTGACGTCGTCCCAGCGGCGATCATAGCTTGGTGTTCTTCCCCTTCGTTTGTCTGTAAGTATCCGCTTTGGTTTCACTCTTTGTTTTCAGATGGAGATGCACGAGCCGACCGGAGGAAGGGGTCAGCACAAGCCCCAGGTAGCCAAGCCAGTGCGAGAGGCCAGAAGACGCCAGCTCCAATTCCTTCTGTGTGGGGGGGAGGTCCTTCTGTGTGGGGGAGAGGTCCTTTTGTGTGGGGAGAGGTCCTTTTGTGTGGGGGAGAGGTCCTTCTGTGTGGGAGAGGTCCTTCTGTGTGGGGGAGAGGTCCTTCTGCGTGGGGGAGAGGTCCTGTTGTGTGGGGGAGAGGTCCTTCTGTTTGGGGGGACAAGCACAGTCTCCGATTGGGTGCGGGTTCCCTTGTTGAGGCTGTTCGTTATCCGTCGCAAGAACTTGACGGCGAACCAGAACGAGCCGGGGAACGCGTTCGCGACTGCACTTGCATTGAGCAGGCGGCCGCCGAGCGATTCGAAATCGCCGGCGGAGGGGCTGGACAGATCTACGGCCCGGATCTTTTCGATCAAGCGAGCCGCAGGAGAGACGGTCTTCCGACCATGGTCAAAAGTTACTCCTAAAAAGTCATAACCCGAGGAAGCGTCGTTACTATCCTCGGGCTTCCAAGAAGCATGTACCCGTGCGGCCAGCCGATCGAGTTTCTCGGTCTGGCAGAGCACTGCGGCACGGGACCCACAAAAACGAATATTGTCCACCCAGACATGGACTGTTACACCGTCGGCCGTGAATTCAGGCCCAACGAAGTCTGGGTGACTTGCTAACACAGCTGTTAGCGTGTGCATCAGCTCTGGTGCACACGAGTGTCCCATTGGCAGCCTATTTAGGACGTAGGCATTGCCTTGTTCATCGAGGAATCCGAAGTTCTCTCGAGCCTCCTCCGGGACCTCTACTTGATAAAAGCCACAACGCAAATCACGCGTTGTGGCGCACTCCGACTCGACTACGTCAAGATACTCCGAGACATGACCCAATGGTACCTGGGCCACGTAGCCCTGGCGGCTCAGCAAGTCGTTGGCCTCTTGCGTCCACAAAATGAACCGCTGGCGTAGGCGGCCCGTCTTCTCCTCCACGACCGTGAAAGGCACGTTGCGGAAAGTGCCCGGCGTGTCGGAGGGTGACGCAATGCCTAGCCGCACGAGCTCGGAAGCGTGGGAGTGCATGAGGTGACTCCTCCTCTGCTGGCCCTCGGACGCGTTTTCTCCTTGAACATCCCGGACGGGGAAAAACGTGGCTTTCCAGACTGAGTCGAATCTGGCGCGAACGTCGGGTCGCATCCTGTGCCGGAGCGCTGCGGTGTCCATGGCCGGCACCGCCGCCACGTGGAGAGGTGCCTCCTTTTCCGCCTGCGACTGTGGAATGCGCGTGTTGTGCGCGCGTCTGGTAAAGCCGTGGACCCGACGGCCCACCACGTCGCTCAGCGGAGCTAGACAATCCCCCTTCACGTGCGGCGGCAAAGCTGTAAACCCAGCGCCGGGCATGGCTGGCGGAGCGGGCAACTCCTCGACGGGCAGCAGATCAGCAACCCTGAACTCCGGAACGCTCTGAAGTGCGGAGGCCAAGGGGAAAAAACCCTCTGGAGAAGGCACTCCCTCTGCAAAGGCTAGCTCAGAAGAAGGAAAAGGAGCGCCGACCTCCCATATGTCAAAAACAGAAGGAGCGAACCCCGTGACACCTAGCTGAGTTACTCCTGGTTGCACAGGGATTGGCGGCAAAAGCGGGCCTAGCCCATCTACCACCCCGGGTGCCATCCCGAGGGCAGGACTCCATCCGCCCACTGCGAGACGTCTCGCCCCCAAAAGGTCCTCCTCCGGGCCGGGTCGCAGCGCATTGCTTGAGCACGCCACGTGTCCCCCTGACGGGAAACTACCAACCGGACCGGGTCGCAGCACATCGGGGCATGGGTTGTCACACCCGACACGACCGCTGTGGCCGACGTCTTGCGCTGCGTAACCGCAGGTCGTTGCGCCTGCGGGGCCTCGCGCTGCGTCGCTCTGCGGACCTGGGTCCACGCTGAGTCGCTGCGCTGGGGGTTCCCCTTCGTTCGGGGAAGCTCGGGTCGTTGAACGGATCCCACGGGAGTCAGACGATGCGGCGTTGCCATGCTGGTGCTCGTCAATGACCAATCCCGTGGGGGTGGTTGGTTTGTTGTTGATTGTTCGGGGAGGGAGGAGGGGAGCCCCCGATGGGTTCGGCTGCTGCGGAGGCGTCCCTGCCTCGCACTGGTCGCGCTTGCGCCGGCGCCGTATCGCCGGGGGGATGCGCTTCCTCCTCCTGGGCCGCCTCTCCTCGGACGGCGGTGCGCTGCCCATCTTCCGACGATCCAACCAGAGCTCAGCCACGGCCCTGTCCAGCGCATCCTCGCTCTCCAGCTGCAACCGCATCCGGAACTCCTTCCGCGAGAACCCGTCGCGGGCGCACACGAACTCGATGCGCAGTTCCCGCAGCAACAGCTCTCCCAACGACACGAACTGACGCCGACCACGCCACCCCTCGAGCGACTCCGCGACATAGAGCCACTCCCTCAAGGGCTCGAACCGGCTCTCCAACACGCACACACAGTCGGACCCGAACGCGTGCCCCGGAACAACATACTCGAGCTGGAGCTCGAGAATCACGTCCTCGGCGCGCTGACCGCATCCGAGGTCCCGCCACACATCGCTCGTTCTCCGGTCTCTCATCCCGACATCACCAGAAAAGGAGGAAAGGGAAGCGCGTCACGGGGTTTTTCGTGTCGAGGGTGTTTGTGTGCTTTACCAAAGAAGGAGGTGCGTAAGGCGCTTTGCGGGTCTCCTCGGGTGGCCGTTTGCTTTACCGAAAAGAAGAGGTTGTGCCTTACCGAAAAAAGAGGTTCGCAAGGCGCTTCGCGGGTCTCTTCGGGTGGCCGTGTGCTTAACCGAAAAAAGAGGTAGTGCTTTACCGAAAAAAGACTTTGCGGGTCTCCTCGGGTGGCCGGTAGCTTTACCGGAAAGAAGAGGTCGTGCTTTACCGAAAAAGCGGTTCGAAAACCGAAAAAAGAAAGAGGAAGGTGAGACTGACATTCTTTGCTCCTGCTGGGTTTGGGCTTTTGTTGCTGCCAGAGTGACTAGTAGTAACCCCCGCTCCCAAACTCTTCTGGTGTTGGTTTGGGTAGGTGCTCCTCCTGCCATGCGCTTTGCTCCAATTCCCACGGTAAACCATAGGTCCTTCTGTGTGGGGGAGAGGTCCTTTTGTGTGAAGGAGAGGTCCTTTTGTGTGGGGGAGAGGTCCTTTTGTGTGGGGGAGAGGTCCTTCTGAGTGGGGGAGAGGTCCTTCTGTGTGGGGGGGAGGTCCTTCTGTGTGGGGGAGAGGTCCTTTTGTGTGGGGGAGGGGTGTCGGGGTTCGCAAGTGACCAGGTTTCCCTTTTGGATTCCTTCGCCGCAAATGTTTGGCGCAAAAGTGAGTGTTTGAAAGTCGTTTCTTCCATTTCACCCTTTATTCCTCGTACTCACTGAAGGCATCCCGGACCAGGCAAGGCTTCCCGGTGTTACAGTATCTCGTGGATGTGGCTTTTGTTTTCTGGAGGGTAGCCATAATTCTTGGACAATGCGCATGTTTTCTTTGGGTAAACGAGGGTAACAGATGGGTTTTTGTGGGGTTTATTGGGGTAACATGGGTAGACGTGGGGTAGACGTGGATTTCGGTGGGGTAGACGTGGATTCTCCTAGGAAGGGGGATACAGGCGATCTGATGGCGAAACTGCCGCCAATAGGGTACCAGTTGGCTCAGAAGGGTGCTTAGGGTGACAACCACCTCAAACGTCGTGAAATACCCCCTAAAAACGCAGTTTTCTGCCTCGCAGTCCCCCCGACTGGGGGTTTAAAACGTTTTCGAAGGGATTGCTAACGGTTCCGAGGGTGAAATCGCTCTCAAAATCACTAAAATGTTGAAAATTGGCTTCCGGACAAAAAATCGTACTGTAGCCCTTATGGAGTGGGCACCCCCACTGCTACACATAGAAACCTACCACCGTCGAGAATCATCGGATTCAGAGAATCTGCGCAAACCCGACTAACTACAACGCTCAACGAAGTTCTTGACGCCTTCGCAAGATGCGACGAGCCCACGATGGGGGACGTCTGTAATAGGATTCACCATCAGGAAGGGCCCGGTGGCTCCTCCTCAGGCACCGAGCAACAGCTAGCACAGCTAGCGACTGTCTCTATTTCTCATCCAACAGCGCGTACACATCCCCCCGAAGAAGACTTGATGCTGGCGTCAATCGGGAGGCAAGTCTCCTGTCTACAGGTCAGCATAAGATTTCCTCCCCCAGGCAGGCAGTGCATCCGAGTCGTATTTTCGTCTCAAATTCTCGTCTACGCTCGTCATCCAAGTTTAGACGAGAGTTAGGAGTGTTGCGGAAAGTCACTGCCGCACGTTTTCACCCCTCCCCCCCCACTTGTAAAATGACCCGTGCACTGGTAAGAAGGGGGTCAGGCCGATAGCTCTTAAAAATGTTGGTTTCAGCTAGCGCTGAAACCACCGGAAGCTCAAATGAATTCAAGCACTCCCGAAGGGACACATCAACCTGCACGGATGTGGGCTTGTCTGGCAGTTCGCTGTTCCCTCCCGAACAACTGATTTGTTCCATGTTTCTTCCGGCGGCTTTGTTTCGCCAGGCAACAGCGGGGACAGCTTTCCTGCCAGCAAGCCAAACGCAACGTGTACAGCAACGCCCTTCCCCAGCTCAAGCTCAAAATGAGAAACTCGCCATGTGGCTGGGAATTCTTTCTGCTCCCTACGTTGTTTATGTCTATGCCTAGGCGCCAGCGACGCCGGAATCCACACCGCCCACGCTTCGCGGCTAGACGAAACTAGTCATTCCGTTTGGCTGAAGAATCACAGCATGTCCCTGCACTCTAACTCGTCTCTTTCCCTCTCTCTTATGTCTTTCAACAAAACTACGCATTTCTTTGCGTTAGCCAGTGACCGTTATAGACCATACCTCGAACCTTTGACTGATTTCAGACCACATTTCAAAAATTTTGTAATAACAATTAATTGTAAACACGAAAGAGAACGCTGGCAGCGTGTTTGGGAGAAGATTAGCCTGACCGATCATATTCACTTACTATCACTCACTAACAGGAATAATCCTCCCCCGGCACGTACAAACACAAAGTTCCAGACCATACTTCTCGAGCATTCGACCCGATTATAGCCAGCATTGACACTTGACGTTGGGTCACGGCACCCGAAATCATATGATAAGATGCCAAGCCCCCCCCCATCTGTGGCTTTCGGGGTCAGTAAGGGGTGAAGAGTATCGGTCCGAACGAGACCTCCCTCTCTCTCTTTCCTCTCTTCCATCCATCTTCCTGCCCCGCCCCCTTCCCATTCCATCGTTCGAACGAAGAAACCGACGCTGAATCGGCTTAGGAGTAGATCGGCAGCCTGTTCGCCCCTAGCTTGCAACAAAACCACACTGCGCAGTGTTGGCGGTGGCTCTCGGAGCTGGGAGCCAGCTCCCGGCTCTTGGGAGCTCTCGGGAGCTGGGAAGAGCCAGCGGGAGCCAGCAGGGCACAATAGAAATAACGG
This sequence comes from Diplonema papillatum, assembly GCA_030068145.1. Classification (NCBI taxonomy): domain Eukaryota; phylum Euglenozoa; class Diplonemea; order Diplonemida; family Diplonemidae; genus Diplonema; species Diplonema papillatum. The sequence goes on from JAPJBO010000617.1 coordinate 41,963, forward strand.
TGCGCGCGCGCTCAAAATTACCCCAAAATGCGAGAAAACCTTTGCACTTTTTTTTTTTTTTTTTTTCCTGTTGACAACTTGTGTCAGACTAGCCCACCCGGGGGTGGTTGATTCCTTCAGGCAGGGTCTCCCCCGTCCAGAGTTTGCTTGGGTCCAAGGTGATGATCGCCCTTCGGCTCTTTATTTCTTATTTCGCTCTCTTTGTCATTTTCATTTTATTGATATGCGTCCTCCCTCACTCTTAGCGTCCTAACCTTTTTGGGATCTATTTGTTGCGGATCTCTTCATCGGAGCTGATCACGAGCAAAGAGTTGCCGGTCTGCGACGTGGACCAGCAATAAAATGGCGCCAATCAGGGGATCGATTCCCGCCCTTCTTAACACACTGGTGGTTTCCACGCCCGGTGCCCAGCATAGCGTAAAGACCCACAGACCATGCACGCACTCTCTGATCCACGGGTTCCATTTTCGCGGTTCTCTTCATCGGAGCTGATCGCGAGCAAAACGTCATCGAAAAAGGTCTGCTCCGCGGACAGCGAAAAAAACGGCACCACCCAGGGGATCGATTCCCGTCCTTCCCATTGCAAACCTGGTGGTTTCCATGTCCGGTGCCCTGCATCTTATAAAGACCCACGAACCACGCACATACTTCTTGGTCCCCGGGTCCATTGCACAATTCAGGCCTGAAGGCCCGGGTTCGAGCTTTTCCGGTCGAAAATGGTTTTCGGGGGTTGTTGGTTTTCGGGGTCTATCATGCCCGAAATTTGCGTTTTTTGCAGAGTTTCTCGATAACTCGCAGTATTTGGGTCCCCTTGGGTAACGTGAGTCAGTCTACCAGAACTGAGCATCGCCCGAACTCTTCGCAGTTCTCTTCACCGGAGCTAATCGCGAGCTAAAATCGTCAAAAAAGGTCTGTTGCGCGGACCAGAAACCCAGCTCCCAAGAACTGGGAGCCACCGCCAACACTGCCGTGCGGCCCAGGGTAGCCCAGCAATCTCAAAATGTTCGCCGAATGCAAAGTCACGGCGCTTTGTTGTGTACAGCGACATGCATCGACCGCTTGCCCGCCAGATGCCAGTGATTTCAGTGGTGTCACCGGCGTCAGGCGTTCCACAACAAGCGGAGAGTAAGACGAGAAAAAATCAAAAAATAAACTTGATAAAATTTGATAAAAAAGCTCACAGTCGTGCATTTACCATAGGGGCTGAGCGGGCGGAGGCTCGAAGGCGAAATGGTCAAAATGCCCTGGGAAAAATGTGGGACAAAAACTTTCCGAAATGCGGGTTTTTAGGGATTCAATCCAGGGGACTTTAAAAACCCGGTGTCCCGGTGTCAGACACCGGGAAAACCCGGTGTGTCAAAAAAAGAGGGAAAAAAAAAAAAAAGTCAGAAAATTTCTGGGGAAATTTTTTTTCCAGATTTCTGTTTTGTCACTGTGTAGGCTGGAAATTTTCTCGTGGAAACTACCGGCGGAAATTTCTTTCGTGGGAAGGGAAACTGGTGGTGGAAATTTTCTCACGACAGAAAACTGATGGAAGTTTTCTCGTGGAAACTACTGGCGGAAATTTCTTTTGTGGAATACTGGACTGTGCGATCCCCGCGTACTCGGGCTTCGTGCGTATATTCTCGAAGGCCGTGCAATCCCAGTAGACGTGGTGCTCGTTTTCCAATGCTCCCGAGCCACACAACGTACAGGCGGGGCTTCCGCCTTGGCGAAATCTCGACGTGTATTCGGCGGTGTTCACGCCTGTCTCTCGACTGTTGTGGTGGAAATTTTCTCTCACGACAGAAGAGAGCAACACAAGTGTACCAACCCACAAAGTCACCAGCGAAAGAATCGGGGCGGCAGGGAGGACACTTTTCGACATGCGGCTTCCGGTACGAGGGCTCACCCGCCAAGCGCGTGCGTGCACTGCGTGGTCGACGCCTTTCTCGATTTGGTACGCGAACGTCGCCAGCGCAGTGACGGCGAACCAAAAAGTGCCGGTGGATTGGGAGCGGCAGACCAGCAACGACGGAAAGGTGGAGTACTTCATCCCGGACACCTGGCGAAGCCAGCGCGCGGTCCACCAGGGCGTTGAACAGCACGTCGTCATCCCGAGCGTGTCTTCAGGCTTGGAACACGGCCTCGTGATCGTGATCACGAAGCCGTCGCAAACGAGCGACTTCAAAATGGAAGAGAAGGCAGTCATAGGCGCAACGTGCACGGGGGACCGCGTGTACACATTCCTCGACAAGGCTCCCAATGGGGGGACGTATGCTGCCGTTCGGTCTATGGTGCAGGGCGTGGAAAGCGAAGGTGCCACCCGCGCCATCGCAAACAAGACGCACCTTGTTGCAGCGTGGACGCTCGGCCACGTCGACATCCCGTTCCACGACCCCGTGCGCTGCGCCTTCTTCACGTGTTTGTGCAGTTTGAAGCTGGTGTAAGCGTGACTTTTCTATCTAAGGCCAACATTGTTGCTGGGACCAGAGCAGGCTGTGCTCGCAAAAATGCGCCTTGCAACGAAGAAAAGTCGGTCCTCGTCCCGCCATTCGTATCAATGATACGAGAGAAGGTGCTGTCTGGCAGTTATCGCAGCCACGCTTCCACGACCCTCTGCTCTACGGCTTGTTGAATGATTCTAATCGGACGTTAAGCGGATGGTAACAAGACTTTTCAGACCCCAAGCTGCAGTTTCCAACATGTCAATGGAAGGAGCGACCAGTTTCCGCTCTGAGTCCAGGAACAAGGCAAGCTCGCTGGCAAAAGCCCGACGGCAGCAAGAAAGAGGCTCACTCCTGTGGACTGGTCGCGCGCCACAAGATTGGCCGGCCTTTTGACCGGTCGAATCGTTGACCCGAGAGCCTATTCTTTCCAGAAATGGAAGTCGAGGCGTTTTTCTGGTCTACGCGGTCTGTGGCCCTTCCTGCAAAACAAAAAGCGAAGCTCTCCTCCACTCTCACCGGTCAACGTCTGTAGAATGAGAGGGGTCTAGATGCATCAATCCACGCCCATTTCCGGACAATGCATGTGCTTTCACAAGATTGGCCGGCCTTTTGACCGGTCGAATTGTTGACCCGAGAGCCTTTTACTTTCCAGAATTGGAAGTCCAGGCGTTTTTCTGGTCTACGCGGTCTGTGGTCCTTCCTGCAAAATAAAAAGCGAACCTTTACTCCACTCTCACCTCAGCTTGCCGGTCAACGTCTGTCGAATGAGAGGGGTCTGGATGCATCAATCCACGCCCATTTCCGGACAATGCATGTGCTTTCACCCCTTTCGTGCGCGCAGTCGTCGGATACCTACCGTTTTTGCCCAGTTTCCTAATCCGAGCGACTTGTGCCTAGCAAGGAGTTAGCCAACATGGCTCGTCAAGGAAATACAGGACCTCCCCTCTGTGGATCACCCATTCCGGGGGACTTAAAACGCGACGCCAGTCGTGTCCCGAAGCAGCTTGCGCCGCATTTTGGATACCTCGCAACACACCGACTCCCGCTTGGGGCCCATTATGGTAGCTGTTGGGGCGTAGACAGTCCCTCTGGGCATGCTGGCTTCTGCGGCCCAAAAAACAAAACGGAGGCGCGCCCTTTCTTGTTCACCCTCTGGGCGGGGCGCGAAGAGATGCTTTTGCGACTAGCTTCATTCGGTTTCGTCGGACCGGCCTTCTCCATTGCGAGAAGCTGACCGTGCCCACTCCCAGCTGCCTAGCCATTCGCTCGTGTTTCTCCGCTTCGGTAAAGATCACACCGCAACCCAGCGAATAGCACTTTGCGGACCGAAGTCGATGATGAGGGTTCCGTCTGGTCTTCTCTCTGTGGCTGCCCTGTATCGTGCCGTGCAATACGTCCAACACGGTGTCTTCGACTTCCTGTAGTGGTGTCTTAAGAGCAACACCCACCTCAACGACTGCGCGAACGGCACTTCGAGTTGACGGTTTCGTCTTATTATAGCGCAACACGCCCACTTGGCAAAGTGTGCAGACTTTCCACGAAGGTGTCTCTCGCTCATGCGTTTTAGTGGTGTCTTGACTGCAACACCCGCCTCAAGGACCGCTCGAACAGCACTTGGAGTTGAGGTTTTAGTCTTATTATAATCACCACTGGGCAAAGTGTCCGACTTTCCACGAAGAAGAAGTGTCTATCGCTTATCCCTTGTAGTGGTGTCTTAAGAGCAACACCCACCCTCAAAGAACCGCGAACAGCACTTCGTTGTCCAAGAATTGATGAGGGTTCCGTCGGTTCTTTTTATCTAGCGACTGCGTCGTATCGTGTCGCGGCGCCCAACACGTCGTCGAAAAGGGATCAAGAACGAGAGGAACACCCACAATGATGGACGACGACGACCCGCTGCTGGACAAAAAAATACCGCGGGAGCTGCACATTACGAAGGTGCTCAAGCAACACCCGTGGCATCCGTACTCGGAAGACCTTCCTTCCGAACATGCCTGTGCAGAGGTGAATGAAGTATGCACCGTGTTTCCTTGTATATCCGCCAAGAACTGCCCACACGTACATTAAAAACCAGAAGGCGAAATCTAGCAGTGATAGGTACCTGCGCCATCTTCGCGTGACTCCCGCACACACACGTGCACCCTTACCCAGTTTGTGGCACCGTTGCGAGTGGCAGGGTGGGTGTTGTATGACTGAGGGAACTATACGTTGTGCACTGTGACTGCTGGTATGGCCACCCTGTGCCATGAAACACTGTTGCATGAGACACCACGCGAAAGGACCAGCTTGTCTAGGCGAGGAATCGGCGTTGGATGGAAGAATGGCAACAAAAACACAGATCATGGGAAAGTGCATGACCCAGCAAAATAACGGCCAAGAGCTCTACATGATGCACGTGAACTGCTTCACCGACAAAGTGAATTTGATGAAGTGCCTCGTGAAAGAGCGTAAGCGGGCGCGCGCCGCCGCCGCGAGCGATTCATGATCGAACGACCATAGCTTCGCCGGTTGCAAAGCCATCGGATCCGAACGTTCCGACGGCACCATGCGTGGCCGCGTTTTGCCACTGGGATGGGACACTGTTTGGAGAATGAATGCTGGCCTGCACATCCCTTCCGCATTCTTATCTAGAGTTGAAATGACGTTTGTGAACCATCGGCCGTTGTCCAGTGCCAGCGATCTCTGTTTGTCGTAACAAGCGGTCGCGATTCGTTCGTGCGATCTCTTCAGCGACGAACGTAAGAACTCATGCAATGCTGTGAAGGATAACCGCTCCTGGATCGTCGTTCGAAAGGGGGTCTGCTCCACGTGAACCTGGTACTCAACGAAAAGACCGTTCTAAAGGAGAACACGCTGGCCTGCCCCTCCGCCACTTGAGGCATCTCCGTTCCCATGGAGCTGATGTGACGCCTCCAGCGCCGTAGATACCCCACCTGCACGGTGTCTTAAATCAGGACTCGCGTGCCCAGTGCCAGGCTCTGAGCCCATCTGGTATCCTGCCTACTAGCTCCGCACCAAACGCGTCTGATCACGCTCCCCCCCCCGCGCCTCGTTGTCCTGTTGCAGCGGTTGCTCTGCTTTTACGCGGCTTTCGTCACGTCCCACGCTAGAAGAAGGAGGGACACCACTCCTCAGGAGCTGCTGTGGATGGGACCCAACCTGGGACATCGACCAGGACGCCATCCTAGCAACACCGTGTGTGCCATCGTCGTCCGGGAACCACTACTGACGTTTTGAGCGCCTCTTCGCTGCCGTCGGATATCCCGGGCCTAAAATGCGCCGGAAATCCAGAAAAAGTGGTCGGGTGCTCGTTTCGGCTGGAATTATGGCCGCAGAATGCGAACCCATCCCAGAGGAAATCCTTCAGAAAACTCAAAAGCTGCACGAAAAAAAAAAAAAAAAACAGCCCGACTAGCACCCTGTCGAGGGCAGGCACCGTCTCGACGGAGGGCAGCCGCCGGCAGGTGCTGCCAGCGGCGCAGGCGTGCCGGGCGACAGTGCAAAGGGTACCGCCTTCTACCGCAGCCGTCCGCGGAAACAGCCGCCGCTGTGTCGCCGGGCCCGCGGCATTCTAGCAACGGGTTCAAATAGCTGGCGCCTTGGGGATGTATCGGTGGCGGTGCTGGAAGCGTTTAACTCTTCAGATCGCCGCGAGAGAACATCGCGTTTCAGGTTAGACACCACCGAATGGCTTTCCTCGGTTCAGACACCCCACTCGGCTGCACCCCCTCATAAAACTAATGAATAAATGCCACTGTTTAGCTCTTCAAACCACCATAGCAGGGGTCGGGACAAGGGGCGGGCTGCGATGAGCACGACCGCTGCGTACCACATGGCCAGCAGCAGCCAAACCGAGAAAGCGGCCAGCGACGGTGCCCGACTCTTCGCTGCCCCAACCGTAGTTAAATAGCTGGTGCGCCTTGGGGATATCGGTGGTGGTGCTGCAACCGTTTAACTCTTCAGATCGCCGCGAGAGAGCATGGCGTTCCGAGTAAAACACCACCAAATGACTTTTTTTAAGTTCTGATACCCACTCGGCTGACCTCCCCTCATAAAACTAATGAATGCCACTGTTTAGCAGGGGTTGGGACAAGGGGCGGGCTGCGATGAGCACGACCGCTGCGTACCACATGGCCAGCAGCAGCCAAAGCGTGCCGAGAAAGCGGCCAGCGACGGTGCCCGACTCTTCGCTGCCGTCGGGGCCCGGGGGCACGCTCTCGCGGGCGGGCAGCGTCTCGACGGAGGGCAGCCGGCGGCGCGTACTGCCAGCGGCGCCGCCCATCTGCGGAAACAGCAGCCGCTGTGTCGCTGAACGCGCGGTGATTTACAACGAATTCCCAACCGTAGTTTAATAGCTGGTAGCGCCTTGGGGATATCGGTGGTGGTGCTGCAACCGTTTAACTCTTCAGATCGCCGCGATAGAGCATTGCGTTCCGGGTTAAACACCACCAAATGACTTTTTTCAGTTCTGATACCCACTCGGCTGACCTCCCCTCATAAAACTAATGAATGCCACTGTTTAGCAGGGGTCAGGACAAGGGGCGGGCTGCGATGAGCACGACCGCTGCGTACCACATGGCCAGCAGCAGCCAAAGCGTGCCGAGAAAGCGGCCAGCGACGGTGCCCGACTCTTCGCTGCCGTCGGGGCCCGGGGGCACGCTCTCGCGGGCGGGCAGCGTCTCGACGGAGGGCAGCCGGCGGCGCGTGCTGCCGGCGGCGCGGGCGCCCGTGCAGGGCGGTGCAAGGGCCGCCGCCTTCTACCGCAGCCCGTCCGCGGAAACGGCAGCCGCTGTGTCGCCGGGCCCGCGGCATTTTAGCAACGGGTTCCCAACCGTAGTTAAAATAGCTGCGCCTTGGGGATGTATCGGTGGCGGTGCTGGAAGCGTTTAACTCTTCAGCTTGCCGCGAGAGAACATCGCGTTCCGGGTTAGACACAACCGAATGGCTTTCCTCGGTTCAGACACCTCACTCGGCTGCACCCCCCCATAAAGCTAATGAATAAATGCCACTGTTTAGCTCTTCAAACCACCATAGCAGGGGTCGGGACAAGGGGCGGGCTGCGATGAGCACGACCGCTGCGTACCACATGGCCAGCAGCAGCCAAAGCGTGCCGAGAAAGCGGCCAGCGACGGTGCCCGACTCTTCGCTGCCGTCGGGGCCCGGGGGCACGCTCTCGCGGGCGGGCAGCGTCTCGACGGAGGGCAGCCGGCGGCGCGTACTGCCGGCGGCGCGGGCGCCCGTGCAGGGCGGTGCAAGGGCCGCCGCCTTCTACCGCAGCCCGTCCGCGGAAACGGCAGCCGCTGTGTCGCCGGGCCCGCGGCATTTTAGCAACGGGTTCCCAACCGTAGTTAAAATAGCTGCGCCTTGGGGATGTATCGGTGGCGGTGCTGGAAGCGTTTAACTCTTCAGCTTGCCGCGAGAGAACATCGCGTTCCGGGTTAGACACAACCGAATGGCTTTCCTCGGTTCAGACACCCCACTCGGCTGCACCCCCTCATAAAACTAATGAATAAATGCCACTGTTTAGCTCTTCAAACCACCATAGCAGGGGTCGGGACAAGGGGCGGGCTGCGATGAGCACGACCGCTGCGTACCACATGGCCAGCAGCAGCCAAACCGAGAAAGCGGCCAGCGACGGTGCCCGACTCTTCGCTGCCCCAACCGTAGTTAAATAGCTGGTGCGCCTTGGGGATATCGGTGGTGGTGCTGCAACCGTTTAACTCTTCAGATCGCCGCGAGAGAGCATGGCGTTCCGAGTAAAACACCACCAAATGACTTTTTTTAAGTTCTGATACCCACTCGGCTGACCTCCCCTCGTAAAACTAATGAATGCCACTGTTTAGCAGGGGTTGGGACAAGGGGCGGGCTGCGATGAGCACGACCGCTGCGTACCACATGGCCAGCAGCAGCCAAAGCGTGCCGAGAAAGCGGCCAGCGACGGTGCCCGACTCTTCGCTGCCGTCGGGGCCCGGGGGCACGCTCTCGCGGGCGGGCAGCGTCTCGACGGAGGGCAGCCGGCGGCGCGTACTGCCAGCGGCGCCGCCCATCTGCGGAAACAGCAGCCGCTGTGTCGCTGAACGCGCGGTGATTTACAACGAATTCCCAACCGTAGTTTAATAGCTGGTAGCGCCTTGGGGATATCGGTGGTGGTGCTGCAACCGTTTAACTCTTCAGATCGCCGCGATAGAGCATTGCGTTCCGGGTTAAACACCACCAAATGACTTTTTTCAGTTCTGATACCCACTCGGCTGACCTCCCCTCATAAAACTAATGAATGCCACTGTTTAGCAGGGGTCAGGACAAGGGGCGGGCTGCGATGAGCACGACCGCTGCGTACCACATGGCCAGCAGCAGCCAAAGCGTGCCGAGAAAGCGGCCAGCGACGGTGCCCGACTCTTCGCTGCCGTCGGGGCCCGGGGGCACGCTCTCGCGGGCGGGCAGCGTCTCGACGGAGGGCAGCCGGCGGCGCGTGCTGCCGGCGGCGCGGGCGCCCGTGCAGGGCGGTGCAAGGGCCGCCGCCTTCTACCGCAGCCCGTCCGCGGAAACGGCAGCCGCTGTGTCGCCGGGCCCGCGGCATTTTAGCAACGGGTTCCCAACCGTAGTTAAAATAGCTGCGCCTTGGGGATGTATCGGTGGCGGTGCTGGAAGCGTTTAACTCTTCAGCTTGCCGCGAGAGAACATCGCGTTCCGGGTTAGACACAACCGAATGGCTTTCCTCGGTTCAGACACCTCACTCGGCTGCACCCCCCCATAAAGCTAATGAATAAATGCCACTGTTTAGCTCTTCAAACCACCATAGCAGGGGTCGGGACAAGGGGCGGGCTGCGATGAGCACGACCGCTGCGTACCACATGGCCAGCAGCAGCCAAAGCGTGCCGAGAAAGCGGCCAGCGACGGTGCCCGACTCTTCGCTGCCGTCGGGGCCCGGGGGCACGCTCTCGCGGGCGGGCAGCGTCTCGACGGAGGGCAGCCGGCGGCGCGTACTGCCGGCGGCGCGGGCGCCCGTGCAGGGCGGTGCAAGGGCCGCCGCCTTCTACCGCAGCCCGTCCGCGGAAACGGCAGCCGCTGTGTCGCCGAGCCCGCGGTACTTCACGGCGGCCGACTCCCGGCCGCTGTACGACGCCGACACGACTTTGCCGAGGATCGCGGCGGTGCGCGTGCCGCTGTCCGTCCCGCCGCCAGACCTGCCCGGCCAAAACGCGTACGAGAGCGAACGGAGCACAGTCGACTGCTCGGATTCGTTCGTCCGGAGGAGCGTCGAACTCGACGAGTGCGGCCAGGGCAACCCCGCTACCTACGAACGCTTCCCCCCGCTGCCCGCTTCGCCGCCGCCCCCCGTGCACGATTTCCACGATCCGCAGGGGCACCTGCCGCGGAGCACAGCTTTCCTTGCGTCTCAGGCTCCCGAGATTGTGCAGCCGCCGCCGCCCGTGCACGATTTCCACGATCCGCGCGATGCAACCCCGCAGCAGGGGCCACGGAGCGCAGCTCTCCTCGCGTCTCCGGGTCTTGAGATGGCGCAGCCGCCGCCCACCATCGCAGAGCAGCTGCACGACGAGACTTCGCGGGTCATCCTCGCGCGGAACATCGTGCTCGAAGACGAGGTGGTCCGCCTGCGGCACGAGCTGACAGAGGCCCAAATCGTGCACAGCGAGCACGAAAAAGAGCTCGTCACCGAGCTAGGCACCATGCGCAGCTGCCTGCAGACCCTCGAGCACCAGCTCGCGGTCGCCGAGGGCCGCTGCACGGGGCTCATCGACGCGGCACGGAAGCAGATCGCAGAGGAGGTGACCATGGGGGGCAAGTCGGAGGCGGCGCGGCTCATGCTGCAGCTGGCCGAAGTGCACGCATCGCAGGCGCTGCTCGCCGAAAAAGAGGCCGAGGTGGAGCGCTTGAAAGCCGACAAGGAAACCCACGACGCGCTGCTGCTGAAAGCGGATTCGAAGCACCTCGCCAAGGTCGAGATGCTGGAGGCATGCCCCCTTTTTCAGTACCTACCCCCCCCCCCCCCCCCCCCGTGTTAGTGTCGCCTACCTAAAGGCACCTTTTCCCAAAAGGCGACACTAACACGGGAAGCCGTTGGTGAGGATGAGACATTCTTCATGCAAATACAGGGAACCCTATTGAGAACCGTCTTCCCGTGTTAGTGTCGCCTCGCGTTTTCAGGCAAGAAGGCGACACTGACAAGGGCTAAACCAAAAAACGGAGGCGACACTAACACGGGGGGGTAGGTATTTACGAGTAATCTTGCGGGCTGCCCGTCGATTTGTTGGCGCAGGCTGAACAGAATAGGCGTGTTTTGATGGTTGATCAGAATTCCTAACCTGAGAAATGAAACAGGGTAAGTACAACTGGGAAAGATAACCGAACGGCACACGCAAACAAAACGCAAATGCGCCTGTCATGTTTTAAAAGGCCAAACCAGAGACGGTTGGAAGGTTGTCGTGTTCTACCTATCGGGTGGGGATTGGGGGTGTCCCAATTTCAGTTGGCTAAAATTTTGTTTGCAACACTCAAATCTTATCTGCTTAGGATAGCAGCTTGATTTCAGGGAAAAATCCAGAAACCCCCGTTTTCAGCGTCACATGCAGTGAGCCGACTCTAAGTGACACGGAACCGATCTTTTCTCATTCTGAAAAGAAATTTTAAACCTGACCCCGAAAAACAACAGATGCGCGCATCAACAGCAGAAACACAAGCGACTGAGCTCGCCACAGCCCTCGGGTCGTTACAAACACTTGTACGCGAGCAGGCGGCGTTCAAGAACGAAATGCAAGACAAACTCCAAGCGAAGTGCAGAGGTATGCACTCAATGACAGCGTTCTTGTTTTTTTTGTATAAGCACCTGCTAAGGTCCTGCTTGTAGGAAATGCTTGAGGAGACTGCCAGTTGCGATAGACAAAGGAGGTAAATGTGCTGTAGCCCACACGAAACACAGGTACATCTGGGTTCTGTGGCGGGCGTAAGCGTTCAACAAAAATTACTCAGCAACCCTGGTGTCACACCCAAAAGGCCGCTGGAAGCGTCGTGGACCGTATTCTTAGGCGCGTAAACACACCTCCCTACCCTACATCGCAGAAGTCAGCCTTTTCAGAATTCCTCGCGCTCCGAGGGGTCAACCGTGTGGCCGTTGTTGCTGCGGTTTAACGCGCTCGTCAAGCGTATCCTACGTTTTGCAGGACCTCCCACTAGACCGTCTTTTCGGTTGTTGGTTGCGGGGCAGAAGAGAACACGATACCAAACCCAATGGATCTGTAACGGCAATACTCCTCACTGAATACTTACCTAAATTTACATTGTTCTGTCGGCCAGAGGCTTTTAGCCTAGGAGACCTATTGCGGTTCACGGTACGGCCCGATGCAAGAGAGTGATCTCCCCTGTTTTTTTCCATGCACATCCATAAGGCACCCTACTACACGAAGAAAAGTGCAGCTTTCCAGGATGGTGAACCCTGTCCCCGCGTGAAGCGGGGACAGGGTCGACGCTTCAAGGGTCGACCCTTCCTTCAAAAAGAGACGACTGCATCATCCGGGGCCACATGGCCAACAGGATCGTCACTGCGTCATTTGCCAAACTTGCGCACTCTCGCCATCTCACCAGTGCAGGCCAAGAACGCAACCGAAGTGCGGCCATGTCATTCGCACTCTCGTTGCAGTTTCCCCTTGTGGCCTTATTTTGAGTGGATACAAGGAATCTTGGCAAAGTGTTCATTACAGTTAAACAAGGGAGTAAACAACGCGACCACGCAGAAGTCAGCGAGAGGGACCGAATGCTCAGCAGTCTGCAAAGGCGGCTGGCAAGGGCGGACACCACCATCGAGCGTTTGCAGCAACAGGCGCGTGAGGAAAATCGCGCCCTGGCACTCGAACTCGGCCGCGAGCCGAAGGTGAAGGTAGAAGAGCAAAGCGCCAAGATTGAGCGGCTCCTCGGCGATGCTCTCGACAAAGACAACAGCATCAAGGACTTGAAGGTAACTTTTTTTTTTTTTTAGCCACATGCATTGTGTGAGGAAACTGAACCGCCCAAGTAGGATCATGATCATTTGCCTGCCACCTGAACTCACGTCCAGGATTTGGGCTCAGGGTAGTGCGGTCAACGAAAACTCTAGTTTCCCTTTCTTCTACTCTCGCGGTGTACGGTTTCGGACTCCCCTCATCCCTCCAGCACGTGGGTTCCAAGCGAACTGTCATCGCAAAATGTGTTGAACGCAAGTAAAACCGTGCCATAAAAAGCTTTCGTAATGCGAATTGCCAAGTTTCGCACGTTCTGCAGGTAGCACACTCGCAAAGCACAGGAGTCGCTCTGATAACTATTCGTGAGACTATGCCCTCGAGAGGCGGATCATTTCTTTGTCCTATCAATCTTGCAATGTTTTTTGCAGGCTAAAAAGACGCAGGCAGCATGTTTTGGTGGTTGATCAATTCCGAACCTGAAAACGACACGTGTACATGAATATGATCAACCGGCACGCAACACAAAACGAAGCGCCCGTCCTTTTTTGTGATTACGGCGAATGGCACGAAAACTAATACGCACACGGCTTTACCTCAGTTCTCTTCGAGCCTGTGAGGGCGGCGAGTATTTTGCATACCAAATTTCCTTCTCCAGGCGCAGCTTCGCAAGCTGGAACAGACGGCCACCGGGAAGGAAAACACTGCGATCAACTTGCGAGACGACTTGGACAACGCGTTGAACAAGATGGCGCTGAAGGACACCGTGCACGAACGTGAGAACGCGACACTCAAGCAGCAACTCGCCGCACTGCGCGAGGAGCTAGACGTCAGCCGTGAGGGGGCCCGCAGCCCCGTGCGCCCCAAGTCGCCGGAGCTGCGGAAAGAGAAGCCGAAGCGGCACTCGCTGTCGCTGAAACCGTGAGGGAGGCTCCCGGCGTCTCCGGCGCTGCCTCTGCAACCAATCGTTGCGCACCCTTTCGATGTGCTAACTGGGGCATTCCAATGACAAGGCGGGCCTCCAGGTGTGCGGGCCCGTTCAAGACTTGCCCTGACGGCCAAATGCGCGTGCGCCAAAGTTAAGGACCAAGCCAGGGAGGTGCTGATGGAAGGCAACCACGTGGGGGTAGCGGTGCCGGGAGGTGCGGAAGCGGCAGTACAAGTGATACGGGAGTACGCTCGCCCGATGAGCAGGGCGAAGGGGAAGGCCATGCTGAAGGTGGATTTGTGGAACGCCTTCAACTGCGTGTACAGGGAGCTGGCACTCCTGACACTTAGCCGCTGCAGTATGCGATGTACACTGATTTCTCAGCGTCGTGAGAGCCGCATTGACTGCGATCTGCTTGCGGCCTGTTCCCGACTGCTGATGCCGTTTGCACTCTAAGTATTCCAACCAGCCGCGCGCAACAGTCAAAGAAATTTTCGGGTGCGCACTTACCTCCAAAATGTTGGGGTGTTGCACGGGCCCGGTACTGACCGACGAGAACATTACACATCCAGCGGAAGATCGAAGTGGGGAGGGTGTCCGGGCCAAAAACAAGATTGGGCGCAGGGGCGATTTCCAGCGACCTCTTGCCCTGAGAAAAACAGACGCACCCATCTAGACCCTCTCCACGAACACTTCCGGACTCTCTCGGCGAGGGTCGAACCAGTCAACAAGAATCACACACGGCGTGGGGGAGATCTAAAGAGATCTTGCATCACCTGCAGGTGTGTAGGGGCCATGAACCTCCTACAAAGATGTATTCAGCTTCGGACCGTGGTGTCCAATCGCGCGACGCGTAAAGTTCAAAACAGTGGGTTTGCGGAAATGGGCAAAATGAAGTCCAATGCATGCAAACCCAGCATCTGCAGGGAAAGGGGGATCAGACCGGTCTTGAGGTGGGCAGCAGATTCCCGCTTGGATAGAACCTTTCTGAGGGCGAGGGTCGTCTGCTGGGGGTCAACTCTATCTCCCGGCACGCCCTCTGATGCCACTCTTGAACCCAGAACGTGCTAGAGACTCACCCACTTATTCTTCCTCTGTTCGCCACCACATGTTTATTCCATTCAGTCGACCGCTCGCCGGTTCGCTTTGTACGTTGTACTGTACGCCCTGCACTCCACCCGTTCTTCTCGTCATCCTACCAAATCAGCTTGTGATACGAACCGGTCGCTTGCCGCTCACGGATGACGAGGCTAGCCGTCAAAGGTCGGCAGACAAACTCGCACCCAGAAACAAATCCAGACGTAGTGCCAACTTCGCGCTTATTTGCTCATTTCGAAGCGGGATCTCTAACCCTGAGACCAGGCCTCCGGTGAAATGACTTACGCCTGCCGCAGAGTGGGTGAAATGAAGAGCTAGAATTCGGTAATCCCTGTTTACTAGACTTACGGTTATACGAAGCTAGTGCACAAGGGTTGCATGATCTCGCACCTATATTCCGATACCAAATAGATGCCATACTTTAACCCTCACTCTTTCTTCTACGGTCTCTCTTGAGTCTGCAAATATCGAACCTGATGCAAGGAGGATCCGTAAGGAGGGGAGGTATGCATGAAGCACTTCTGTACGCATCCGCCGTGTTCGTTGTCGTAGTTGCGGCTGTGGCGCGGGGGCTGCTCGCGAAGGGGTGGCCGTACGAAGTGCAGCCCGCGACGGTGCTGCTGGTCATCATCGCGCACCCGGACGATGAAGCGATGTTCATGACGCCTGTCTTGCTGCGGGCGGCGGCCGCCGGGTACCGGCTGTACTTCCTCTGCCTGAGCACGGGCAACGCCGACGGCAAAGGCGACACCCGAACGGCGGAACTGCTTGAAAGCGCGAAGTATTTCGGCGCAGACGCTGCGGACGTGAAGGTGCTCGACGACGCGCTGCTGCAGGACGGCATGCGCAACGAGTGGCCGACCGACCGCATTTCTTCGATAGTCGGCAGCTTCTGCGACATGCACGATCGCTTGGACGTGCTGACGTTTGATGACTACGGAGTGTCCGGCCATCCGAACCACATCGCGGTCCACCTGGGCGTCGTTGCCGCGCACAAGGCGCGCCGTGCGTCCGGCAAAAGCAGCCGGTTGTACCTCGTGCAATCTCTTCCCTTGTGGAAGAAGTACTCGGGCGCCGTCTCCTCGCTGCTGCCGTGCGCTTCGGCCGGGGGCCGGCGGTGCTTCACCGCGCGAACCGCGGATCCGTCGGCGTGCGCGCGCGCCATGCTGTGCCACTGGTCGCAAATGGTGTGGTACCGATGGCTCTTCGTCTTCTTCTCCCGGTACAGCTTCGCGGTCGACGTCGAGGTCTTCTGATTCGCCCGGCCCCAATCTCCCGCAGCCTCACCAACCCCACATGGCGCCTTGAAACCATTCTGAACGATGCGTGCACGATCGCTTGGACGTGCTGACGTTTGATGACTACGGAGTGTCCGGCCATCCGAACCACATCGCGGTCCACCTGGGCGTCGTTGCCGCGCACAAGTCCGGCAAAAGCGGCCGGTTGTGCCCCGTGCAGTCTGTCCCCTTGTGGAAGAAGTACGGGCGCCGTCTCCGCTGCTGCCGTGCGCTTCGGCCGGGGGCCGGCGGTGCTTCACCGCCCGCACCGCGGATCCGTCGGCGTGTGCGCGCGCGCCTTGCTGTGTCACTGGTCGCAAATGGTGTGGTACCGATGGCTCTTCGTCTTCTTCTCCCGGTACAGCTTCGCGGTCGACGTCGAGGTCTTCTGATTCCGCCCGGCTCCAAGTCTGGTTCTCCCGCAGCCTGATCAAGTCCACATGGCGCCTTGAAACCATTCTGGAATTCCCGAGCTCTAGATCGGTGCAGGGCTGAAAAACGGCCCGAAAATGTCTCGCCAGAGAGCCAGAACACCAGCAGGTAAAGCTGGTGTTTAAAAAAGCGGGTGTCGCGTCCGCTTCCCGGGTGTTGATCCTTGTCGGGACTGATGAAATGGGACGTTCGGGTTCTGCGCGATGCTGAAGGCTGTCGTGGCGGTGGACGGGATGGAGCGTGCCGCCCGTCGACGGCGTGTGCAATCGCGCACGGTTTTTGCCGATTCCGACCGGACATCCCAACTACTCGGTGGAGCCTCAGAAAGCTGGAGTCGACGTCGAGGTCTTCTGATTCCGCCCGGCTCCAAGTCTGGTTCTCCCGCAGCCTGACCAAGTCCACATGGCGCCTTGAAACCGTTCTGGAATTCCCGAGCTCTAGATCGGTGCAGGGCTGAAAAACGGCCCGAAAATGTCTCGCCAAAGAGCCAGAACACCAGCAGGACCCCAGATGGACCCCGTATCGCAATAACGGGGGTTTCATTCGAAACCGAAAACTGCATACCAACCTTGTCTTCGTCCGTGGCGGCCGTTGAAGTCTTCTGATAGATGCTGCAGCCATCACCCCGTCTTCCCTCGCCCTCTCCTAGCCGGTACCGTGCAGGCTACCGCAGCCGAGCTCGAGCCTTTATAGAGCCTTCTTCGAGATTTTGCCCTGATTCTGGAGTTCTGCCCAAGGACCCTACCGTGGCTTCTAGAGTCCGGGGATAGCGTGGAGGAGACTTTAGACGAACAGCTGCACAATTGACACTCTCGTGCACCAACCCCTACCCCAACTCACAAGTATTCGAACAAACACGTTTTCCCGAAAGCCACCGGGTAACCTGGTGATTCACTGGAGCTTAGGGACAGCAGATTCTTATCTCAGCGGGCCAAATGCCCACTGCTTTCGCAGAATTGTTGCTAGGCTGACATGTCCACGACGATCCTACCAGCAAGTCTCTTGCGACAAAACAGCAACAGAAAGCATACTTGTCATCGCTAAAAAGGATTGCTGACAGCGATTCAACACGAAGCACAGGCCAAGTCGCGCAAACAAAATCTTGAGACCAACACACACACATTGGACAGTATACTCCACCTCAGATATTACCCATGATTGAATTACAACACACCCACGCATACGATACTGGGTTATATTCCGACCCATGATTGAGTTCCACATACAACGGTAGGAAGGGGAAGGGGAGGAGCGATGGTCTCGCCAGTGAACGAGCGCGTGCCGATGGCGGCGCGCGGATGCAGCGCGCTGCCGTCCCCGCAGTGCCGGAAGGTGTCGCCGGAGCGGGGGGCGAGCACACGGTCTGCCACGACGATGTCACCCACGAGGATCGAGCAGCCGCGCTCCTACGCAAGGAGCATCAGCGTCGGGCAGCCCCACTCTTCAGAGTGCGCCGTGTGGCAGCTGGAGCAGGCGAAGCACGCGCTGATCACGGAGCGGGGCATCGTCGACGCGAAGCAGCGCGAGTTCACTGCCTTCATCGAGCACCTGCAGCGCGAAATCGCCGGCGAAACCGAAAAACGCAGGATGGCAGAGGACACCGCCGAGCAAGCCCACGTCTCGGCCGCGGAGCTCGCGGCCGGCCGCGCCGAACTGCTTCGCAGCGTCTCGCAAAAAGACTCCCGCATAGCCGAGATGGTCACGATCCTGCAAGCCATCGACACCGACCGTCTCGACCAGCAGCGCGCGAACGCCGAACTCAGCGACCGCATCATCCGAGAAGCTGGCGACACCGAACGCGTGGTCCGCTCCCTCCAAACCGAGCTCGAAGCCACCTGCAACACCGCTGAAGCCCTGCAGCACACCATCGACACCCTTCGCCCCCAGCTCGAAGCGGCGGAGGCGAAGTGCAACGCAGCCGCCGTCGAAGTCGAGCGGCTAACCCGCGAGAACCACGAGCTCTCGGACCGCGTGGGCGGCATCGGCACCGAGCTGGCCGAAATGCGCTTGTGCGCGACGGAGACGGCGTCGCGGGCGGCCGTGGCCGAGGCCGCGCTGGAGGAAGCCGGCAGGGCCGCGGAGGAAAGCGAGGGCGAGCGGACGGGGCTCAGCTCGCGCTGCGTCGAACTCGCGCGGAAGTGCGAGGAGCTGGCGGTTGCGCTGACGGCGTCGTCCGAGAGCGAGAAGGCGACACTGGCGGTGCTGGCGGACATGCAGGCGCAGAGCTCGTCTGACGAGCACCGGGTGGCCCTGGCCGAGCACGAGGCGCGCGCGTGGAAGGCGAAGTGCGAAGCCGCCGTCGACGAGTCGGTGGTGGAGCAGGTCCAGCGGGAGCGAGACGCGCTGCGCGCCGAGCGCGACCACCTCCGCCGCGAGGCCGCCCACCGGGAAGACGACCTGGCAGCCGCGGCGGCGGCGGCGGCCGGCAAGTTCGACGCGCTCGCGCGGTGTGAAGAGCGCCTTGCCGCAGAGAAGCGCGAGCTGGCGCAGGCCGTCGACCTGTGCCAGACGCTGGCTGATCAAGTGTCGTCCCTGCAGGTCGTCGCTTTTCTGCTTCTTTCTTTTTTGTTTTTAGCCACATGCAATGTGTGAGGAAGCTGCACCGCCCAAGGAGGACCTTCTGATCGTTAGCATTTTCCAATATGCCACCTGAAACCACGTCCAGGATTAGGGTTCAGGGTAGTGAATGAAAACAACATTTCCAACAGCATGGCATGTTGGAAATGAGAAGCTCGTCATCGCAAACAGTAGCGTTTCCACTTGCGTCCTGATTCGAGCTTTACGTAAACCCGATCAGTCACTGCATTCAACGAAAACGACGCCCCTTTCCCTCGGCATTCGTTTTGTAGCAGCCGCGATTGTGCCAGTGACGAGCTCTTTTTTAGTTTCGATCTTTTTCGCCGTCCTTGTCGTAAACCGGCCTGGACGGATCTGACAGGTGAGCGGCTTCACGTGTTCGGCGGTACTGCAGAACGGATCCACGGATCAAGTGGCTACCAATTCCCAACCAAAGCATCAACGCGTCGCAAACCCCCCTCCCCCCGGAAGCAGTGCCCCGTGGCGGTTGGTTACGAGCCACAACCCAAACCAGAACCCCCTTCTTTTAATCTGACGAAGGAAGGATGCGACATACATTGGAACCAGAAAGTTGTGATAGCACCGGAACAGGACCGAAAGTCCCCGTCCAAAGGACCCACTGAAGAGCTCTAACTTTGGATTGGTATGCGTTCAAGAGCGAAACCAGAGACAAAGAACGAGGTGCACACAACACCGCGGTGAAAAAAAGAATAAAGAGGAATAGTCCCTCAAGGTTCCAGACCCTACCTGCAGAGTCATACACTCCCTGCGACCCTTTTTCCCTTTCCCCTAGCATCAACCTTGCATGAGAGGCAGTGCTCTCGCTCGAGCAAAAGTTGCCGGAGCTCACTGTGTACCTCACCAGCATCACGGAAACACGATACCCTCGCAGGCCGCTGCCCACGAAGCTGATGCCTTACGCTTCGAGCTCTCCCGCGCCGCCAGCGAAGGTGCGGGGATGGCGCGTGTCGCGCTGCTGTAAGAACAGCTGTTCAAGGCAGGGTACGGCGGGCGCCCCGCCTGCATCCGGCCTGGACGAGTGCGAGCACAGTGTGTACCGGTGAAAGCCTGCTACACGTACTGCAGAACCACGGGTAACCCCGGATCAAGTGGCTACCAATTCCCGAACCAAAGCATCAACGCGTGGCGTACCTTGGTGCTTGGCGCCAATCCCACTGCCCCAGTTGGCATCGCCTCATAATAAGGGCCGTGTCGTTTATGGTGTACGTTTTGGTGAAAACTCATCGAATAACGAGCATAGATCCCCCATGTGTGCCCCCCGTGTATTATTACTATCAGTATCACAACCTGCGCACCTCTTCCCAGCATCACGGAAACACGATACCCTCACAGGCCGCTGCCCACGAAGCTGACGCCTTACGCTTCGAGCTCTCCCGCGCCGCCAGCGAAGGTGCGGGGATGGCGCAGCGTGTCGCTGTGCTGGAAGAAGAGCTGTTCAAGGCAGGGTACGGAGGGGGGAGCCCGCCCGCTGCGCTGGCGCACGAGCTCGAGCTGCGGGCGGCGGACGCGGACGCGGCGCGCGCCGCCGCTGAGCAGGAGCTGGCCGCGGTGCGGGCCTCGGCGCAGTCCGACCGCGCGCTGCTGCTGATGCTGAAGGCCGACCTCGACAGCGGCGCCTTCGCGGCCGCCGGCAACGAAGGCGAACTCGACGCTCTTCGCGCCGCCCTGGCCGACGCGAACGAAGCTCTGCAGAGGGCCGTCGCGCAGGTCCAGCCGTTGAACCAGGTCTGTTCCGCAACCAGCAAGTGCAAGACACTAGCTGGGAACGCAGCTCTTAATACTATTCCGACGAGTCCCAACCCTTTGCAGAAAGGGCAGGCCTTACGTTCAGCATGCTGAACGTACTGATTTCAGCACGTTACTTTTCTTACTTTCTCTTTGTACACATGCTGAATCAGTACGTGTACACGTGCTGAAACCAGTACGTTATCAACACGTACTATCTTTCCTGCAGATTCATCTGGGGAATCAACTGCAGTACCGGGTATTCCGGTCGGCAGATCCTGCTGTTGCTAACCACCGCGACACTGGAGGTTGAGGCCGGAGAGGAGGCAGAGGCAAAGACATGCAACACTGGCAGGTGAGCCCCCTATGCTCTATTTATTTTTTGCCTGACCCTACGTACTGATTTTCAGGAGATATTTTGCTCCAAGACAGAGCTGCGTAAGCCCTGAGAAAGGGTATCAATGACAATTCGTGGGCAAGGATCATTGCTTGGGGGTTTTACGCTTGTTTGACATCGTCAGTATGCATTGCGCAGCAGCGAGGACGAAGCAGCGAAGCGAGGCGGAGAGTGTTCGTTGCATTTGTGTACACCAGAAGCCCACTGCCCAACACAACACAGGCGATCGAAGTGTCAAAGCGGGAAACCACGATTCTCAAGGAGAGACTGTCGAATAGCCGCGAAGTCGTTCTCGAGAAGGAGCTCCTGGCATCCGCCTTGGAGGAGACGAAGGTGTGCAACTACATCAGAGGAGCTTCAAGGACCACCCAAAGCAATCTACGAACATGAGAGTAGTGTCGGAGATCATCAAGGAGACTGAACCGTCATCTTCTATAATCCATGTATGCTGACGAGGCGTACATAGGGTTCGTGAATGATGATCCAAACCAAGCGTGTCCTGACAGATGACGTTCCTTTCCCGATGTTTGCTTTTCGGAATATGCACCACAAAATATAATGCTTTTTGACTATCCTCAACACACACTACAGGCATCGCGAGACTATACCCTACAGCAGCTGGAGAGCGCGAGGCACGAGATGGAGATGCTGCTTATTAACCGCGGCGACACGACTACAGGGGCGATGCCGAGTCATGTGAAAGGACAGAAGAGCAGGTCCGACCTGGTCCGCTTCCTGTGGCACCTGGGTGTCGACCTGGGCTTCGTGAAGCAGTCCATATCCGCCTTCGTAAACAACGCAGCCGTTCGGAAGGTTCTGTCGAAGGTATGGCTTCTCGTTCAATCCGTTCAATAAATGCCGCGGTTGAAGGCGGAGGCTCGATGCTTTGGGTTGAGACTTAAATTGCGATTGGGTCCGTGCGTTTACCGACAAGGAAAAACGTTGCACGGCCGATCAAGGCATGCTTCACGTGTGTGCTGGTAGACTAGTCACACCAACAGGTTCTGAAGCCTTGCCCCCTTGTAAGGGCGCTCAGTGACTTTGAAAGTCCCGGAATGTGAATCGAACTTTAACCCCTTACAGACGGAGGGCTGTCCAGGGTGTATCGCTCGATCCCACAAGGTTTTCAGCTTTTCCGACACCAACGCTTGGGGAACCTGGGTTTTTTTTTTTTTTTTTTGATTCGGAAAGGGTTCGTACCACATCTATTTAAAGTCCTGAAATGCTCGGGAAATCCAAAATAACTGGTTGGATGCTTGTTTAGGCTGAAATAATGGCCGCAGAATGCAAAAACAACCCCCCAGAAGGCAATTCCTAGGCAATTCCTTAAGGAAAAACATCAGAAACCCAAACTGAGGGTCGCCACAGCAGTAAACAGCGGTCCTTGTTAAAGCGCCTGCACCCTAGAGGCGCAGTGTCCGGGCTCCAGCCCCAGTTCTGACTTTTTTTGACATGAAATGTATGTCCCCTCAACACGAAAAGAGACGGTCATACGGCACCAAGAAGATAGACAGTCACCTACTACCATACTAAGGAGGGCCTACTGTAAGTAAGGTATGTGGATACCAACCAATGACCACCAGCGAAGGTACCCACCGATTCTCTTACCTCGTGTAACCATCACTCTCAAGAACACTGAGAGCACAAAGCATATCTTCCCATATTGACGAAGGTCAACCCGGAGACTTGAGTTTCAAGCGAACTTTCACTCTAACAAAACGCGACAGGCGAAGATAATGCTCGGTGACCTGCAGCGAGCGCTGGACCTCGTCTCCCGCGGACACGACAAGACAAAGGAGTTCGTGCCCGGGTTCATGAGCGACGTCGAGAAGCTGCACTACGGCGTCTCGGACGGCGGGACACCCTCGGGCAGCAGCGCGAAGCGCTCCACGAGCAAGCTGCTGCAGGCGCCCGACCGGTTCCGAGGCACCCCCGCACACACGCCGCCCTCCCGCACCGCGACACCGCTGGGCCCTATGGGCGTCGGCGCCTACCGCGACGGCCCATCGACTTTGCACCCGGAACAGCTCCTCTTCCGCGACGCGGGTGCTTCTATCAGTCCCGCGGTTCCAGCACTCCACCGGTCTCTGTCCGCCAGAGGTGGCGGCTTCTCAATCAGTCCCATCAAAGAGGCGCAGCTGTTCTCGTAGTTACGTGGAGCTGGTCGCATTGTTGCGACACAAGACTGGGTCCATTCATTTCGCAGTCGTGCGGCCATCACTAATTCATACGACGAATTCGCAAGACGACCCAATCCCTGGTGCGACGTCGAGAAGCTGCACTACGGCGTCTCGGACGGCGGGACACCCTCGGGCAGCAGCGCGAAGCGCTCCATGAGCAAGCTGCTGCAGGCGCACGACCGGTTACGCCGCCCTCCCGCACCGCAACCCCGCTGGGCCCTGTGGGCGTCGGCGCCTACCGCGACGGCCCGTCGCCGGCGGGCACTTTGCACCCGGAACAGCTCCTCTTCCGCGACGCGGGTGCTTCTATCAGTCCCGCGGTTCCAGCACTCCACCGGTCTCTGTCCGCCAGAGGTGGCGGCTTCTCAATCAGTCCCATCAAAGAGGCGCAGCTGTTCTCGTAGTCGCAAAATGGGTGCTGGCCATTGTTGCGACACTGGCTGGTTTCATTCATTTCCGTTGCGCGGCCGAAGGCAACCGACAGCATCGAGACCCAACCAACCGCTCACTCCCATGCAAGCGTGAGATCTTGAGACGATACCGTTAACAGCGGGGGACTGCGATTGGACCGGAACACCGCCAATTCGTATAACGAATTCGCAAGAAGACCCAACCCCTGGCTGTGTTCCCTTACGAGCACGCCGCTGCCATATACCGAACGTGACGACCCGCCCCGTGGCTGATACAATGTGTTGCACTTAGCCCCCTCGTCTCCCGCGACGCGGGTGCTTCGGTGGCAGCACCAACAGCACCCATCCCATCGCTCCATCGTTTTTATCACGGCAGCCCGCGCTGTCTGTGGACTGCTCAAGGGCAACACGGTAAGGCAGCCCCGCTGCCCAGGCTGAAATTGCGGCACCCGGCATCGGCCTGTAAGAAAGTGTACGTGTACGGTCTCCCGCACTTCTTCTTTTCTTCTCTCTTCTGTTCTTTACCTGTAATTTTATATTCCAGCCCCGTGTCTGATGATCTGTCCTGTACATCTGCGTCCTTGTACCCTTCCGCTTCTTATTGTACAGTCCTCCTCCGTACCTAACTAAGATTTCCCCCCACCTGCATTCCATCGTCGTGCATCCGCCGCTACTGCGTCGGTGCCAGCCCATGTACACTAAAGCAACGCAGCCAAAAAAACAGTGCACACCCTCGTTATTTTGCTCCCCGCGTTTTGTAGCTCCTTTTCTGTTGTGTCCCAGTCATACGCTTGGAGGTTTGAAGGCAGACTAGGGGCCTCGGACGCCCTCCCGTGCTCGAACCCTCTCTCTCGCACACTGAAGAAGAAAGAAGAAAGAGAAGAAAAAGGCCGCCCTTACTGAGGACGGATGTCATCAGCAAGAACGTAGCAATCGTCGCAGAGGTGCGTAACGTTAGGGTCCGCGGAGCAGTCTGGAAAAGTCAGCGGGCAGACAGGAAACCTCTTTCACACAAAAGGTCGAGCAAGAAAAAGGCATTTTTTCGCTCATAAAAAGTGTCGGTCACAAAGCCATGGAAATGGCAAAGCACATAGGAAATAAGAGCGCGCGCTAAAATAAGTCGAATATTCGGCAATAGGCAAGAAAGATACACACACAAGCTCACGTACTGCCACTGCGTGCAGATACGATACGCACACTAACATATTCAAAGGAACCTTTACGACAACGGGCAGCCGGAGACTTTAAAACCCCGGATCCCTAAGCGAACTTGCACACTAAAAACCATGAGTGTGGATCGCCGCGGGAGATCCGGCGGCCGGCGCAGGGCGAAGGGCTGCTGGCCCGGAAGCGCGAGATGCCTGCGGCCGGGCAGCCCGCCCGAAGCGGCCGCGGGGCGCCGCGGGCTCGCCGCCGCGCAGCCCGAGAAACCGGCCGAAACACGGTACTCGGAGGCAGAGCTCCTGCAGAAGAGCGCTGCCTGAGACGGAGCCCGAAAAAAAGCAGCGCACTCTCCCGTGCAAATGAGAGACCACATCACCGCAAGTACATACGAAGCTGAACTTCTCAAACACGAAAGGTCGAAAGACACCAACCAGCACGCCATACGGGATCATCAGAAACACAGAAGTCCTCGGGACTATAACTGCCACCTCGGTAACGAAACGGAAGTAATCTTGCCGAATACATTATTAACCCGAAGTTTCTTGGTCGGGAATTATAGGTTTGCTCCGGGAAACGCAAATCATAACACAAAATCTGCCAAGAGCAGTCTAGAAAAGGCAGCGGGCATTTCTTCACACTTTTCACATTTCTTCGTCGTCTTGTTGCGTTGGTGGGGAGTCATTTGCATGCAAATGAGTACCATTTCTTCACACAAAAGGTCAAGCAAGAACAAAAAAGGTGGGAACCATGAGCGGGTCTCCGCGGGAGATCCGGCGGCCGGCGCAGGGCGAAGGGTTGCTGGCCCGGAAGCGCGAGATGCGCGGGACCCGCCTGCGGCCGGGCAGCCCGCCCGGCGGCAGGGGCGCCGCGGGCTCGCCGCCCCGCGGCCGCTTCGGGTCGCCGTTCGCCCGCGGGAAGGCCGGCGGCAAGAAGCCGGCCCCGAAGCGGAAGCCGCCCGCCGCGGATGCCGCCGCGCAGCCCGAAAGACCGGCCGAAACACGGTACTCGGAGGCAGAGCTCCTGCAGAAGAGCGCTGCCTGAGACGGAGCCCGAAAAAAAAGCAGTAGACACACGGTGCACTCTCCCGTGCAAATGAGAGACCACATCACCGCAAGTACATACGAAGCTGACTTCTCAAACACGAAAGGTCGAAAGACACCAATCAGCACGCCATACGGGATCATCAGAAGTCCTCGGACTATAGCTGCCACCTCGGCAACAAAACGGAAGTAATCTTGCCGAATACATGCTTATTAGCCCGAAGTTTCTTGGTCGTGAATTATGGGTTTGCACCGGGAAACGCAAATCATAAAAATCCGCCGAGAGCAGTCTAGGAAAGGCATCGGGCAGCCAGTAATGTTTCACAAACCTTCCCCCCCCCCCCTTTTTTTTTTCCCCCGTCTCCTTTCCATTCTTGCATTTCAGGCCTGCATGCCCCATCAAAAGCAATCGAAAAGAAAATAAACGAGCGTTCTACCACCTCGCGCGGTGTCACGGGATGTTTGGCAGCCGCTGCTAAACAAACATAACGTGGGCGGCGCCGAAGCTTTACCAGCTTCGGCTGACACCATTTGCGCACTTAACCATGGTTAAGAAGACAACTGAAAGCATAGACACAAAGATAGCCCAAAGCATCTGCAGAATAACACGAAAAGCCTCTAGGCAAAAACCCGTTTTCACATTTCTTCACACTGCAGAAATAACTCGAAAAGCCTCCAGGCAAAAACCCGTTTTCACATTTCTTCACACTTTTGACGTTTCTTCACACAAAAAGGTCAAGCAAGAACAAAAAGGTGGAAACCATGAGCGGGTCTCCGCGGGAGATCCGGCGGCCGGCGCAGGGCGAAGGGCTGCTGGCCCGGAAGCGCGAGATGCGCGGGACCCGCCTGCGGCCGGGCAGCCCGCCCGGCGGCAGGGGCGCCGCGGGCTCGCCGCCCCGCGGCCGCTTCGGGTCGCCGTTCGCCCGCGGGAAGGCCGGCGGCAAGAAGCCGGCCCCGAAGCGGAAGCCGCCCGCCGCGGATGCCGCCGCGCAGCCCGAAAAACCGGCCGAAACACGGTACTCGGAGGCAGAGCTCCTGCAGAAGCGCGAGGTCGAGCGCTGCCTGCGGCGGCTGTACGAAGAACACGGCGGCGACTCGATGTCGTACAACAGCTACCTAAACCTCGTCCGCCGCCTCCGCATCGTCGAAGGAGTCCCGAACGCATCGCTGGTGCTCGAAAAAACGAGGCCGCCGGAGGGCAGACGCATGACATGGTCGGACTTCAAAATCTGCCTGCAAGTCCTCGCTTTGAACAAGTACCCCAACGAATCATCCACCGACGCTTTCGATCGCGTTGTCGTCGACGCGGTCTCCTGGTGGCTCACCGAGGGAAGCCGAAGCGCATCGCCCCACGACGTGCTGCCGCCCCACGTCAACGGGATCGGCCTGGTCCCGACGGACGGCCGCACGCTGGTCCTCACCGAGCCAGACGAGCTCGAAGCCGAGGCGCCGCGCCCGGCGAGGGCGGGGTTCCCCGGGGTCGTCGGCAGCTCGCACGCGCCGCACAACCCGGAGGGAGAGACTCGCACCGCGCGCACCAACAGCGCGAATTCCTCGCTCCCCGGCCCGTCGGCCACGCAGCCAACGGGCAAGGACAGCGCCTCGCGGTCTGTGTCCAGCACCCTGAAGCTGCTCGATGTCAGCCAAACCTGGCGGACGCACCGTAGCAGCGCGAAGTCGGAGTCTCATTCGCATTCGCCGGTGAGCGTGCGGGACGTCCTCCCGGGAACGCCGTTCAATACACGGCATCCGCATACCGACCGGCGAGAGTCGTCTCGGAGTAAGTCGAGGGAACACCGGAGAGGTTGCTCGGTGCTGTGCGGGGATTGGCTGCCGCCGGAGATGCAAGGCTTCTACCGCATCTACTGCGAAGACCACGTCGCGCACGGCAGGGGGGCGCGCGAGAGCTTCTGTGCGTTTGCGGAGTCGGCGCTCCGCGCATGGCAACCGGGCAGCGGGCGTGCGTCCATCCGCGACCTTGCCGTGCGTACGTGCACCGAGTGCGACGAGGCGGGGCTTGTCGACAGCCACGAGCCCGCGTTCGCCTACCCTTCGTTCGTCGCCGCGTTCACCGTCCTGGCAAAGCTGCTCTTCCCGCTGTCCCCGCCCCCTGTGGCGCAGCAGCTCGTCATCCAAATCGGCCTCTCCGCGTCCGACGCGCCCCTGGGCATCACCAACAGCTACGCGCTTCTATGAAACCCCGCGTGGTCTCTGCCCGCTGTAGCGCATGGTGATATCTGGCGGCATAGCCACCACGTTGCCGAAAAAGGGCAACCTTCGCAATTTTTGCTGGGTTCGAAGACCTCCTCCGCAGCAGTAAACGGATTGATCCTAAAATTTTGTTTCCACAGCACCGAACGTCCCCAAATAGCCACTTTGACCCCCCGGGAAATTTTTTAAAAGGGGTCCAAAACTCGTCATGACCACAAATTTTGTTCCCTTATATCCCAATGGGATTGCCTTGCTCAAGGTAATCCCATTGGGGTATTAGGGAATAGGGGATAGGGGCTTGCGTTCAAAAAGGGTTCGAAGACCTCCGCAGCAGCAAACGGATTGATCCTAAAATTGACGTGTCTTCTGACGCCCAGGATCCACCGCAAGCCGATTGTCAGCACGGTCGAAACGAGCGCCTTCGCGCTTCCAAGCAAACCTGCGCTGTGTGTGTTACCCTGTTTCATTTTCAGGTCAGGAATGCTGGCCAGCCACCAAAGCACGCTAGCGAAATGCAACGTGCCCCAGGCTCCGCATTATGGGGGTCATTACACTCCTGAATTTGACGATCGGTTCGAGGAAGGCTTTATCCTCCTCGGAACGGTGCAGACTGCCCATGCAAACCCTATGCCAGACCCGATGGTCAATGAGAGATGGGAAGTAAGAGACGCATCGGATCCATCGGATCCTAACACGCATCCGTGATCAGTGAGCATGGAGCCGCCCCTGCAAGCCCCCTTTCCCTGAAAGGGGTTAATGTTTTACGTCAAAATGGGACGACTCATTATTGCAGTGTACAAGTGGTCAGCTCAGTCCTGACCTTTTGAAGTTTCTCTCCCCTCTCTCCTAACCATTCAACCAACATTTTCTCCCCGAAGGAAGTTTGCCTGTGCTCTCATATCACGGGTAGTCATGGTTGCGACGAGCTCGTCCATCCCTTACTGTGTTACGGACCGTCGAGCCCTTTGCCAGAGACGAAGCCAGCTCACAGGTGGCCGTATCTCAATCACCAGCATCACAAAAGCTCGACTTGTATGCAATTTCCTGGCGGCCCCGAATACTGCAGGAGGCACACCAGCAGCTTCTCCTGTGTCAAACTTGCCGTGCAGGAAACGGGGTTCGACTACTAGCCCCCTTTCCCCGTTTTTCCTGCCCGCACTACGTACTTTTCACTCGTGTGAAAAGTACGTGGTGCGCCGCAGTTAAACTTAAACTTAGAAACCTCGTCTTGTACGTTTGTTCTTACTTCTGCTTTTTCCTTTTTTTGTTGAAAACAGACTTTGTGTCATAGGTGATCCCAAAAAAACCCGTTTGCCGCCTTTTGCCCTATTCCTCATCAGCGAATGCCAAGATTCGGTGCAAACCCAGTCGGTTCCATGTACAGCATACCGGACGAATGTGCGAGTATAGAGTGTCAGCACATTAGGGTAGTCTGCTACTGGCCGAGTAGTCAATTTTCGTGAGTTGCGGTGTTCAATGCACAGCATTATTGCAAGCAACATCTGCGCTTGAAGGTTAAGTCGAAGCCTGTCTGATGATCGTTAAACGGCGACCATTCGGATAGTGTGGCACTCATTTGTGTGCAAATGATTCCCACTGACGCAAGAGTGGGACTAATGGAAGAGAGTTCACCCCTCATCACTGTGGAGACGCGAATCCAGCGTGAATAAAATTGTGTCGGTCACACCAGTCCTACGTTGCTAGCCAAATTGCAGAAATGCGTTGTACCAACAGAAAGACAACGCCTACCCAACTGCTCACTGCAACCACTTCCGGAGACTCAAAAAAAACACCCGGCTTCTTAAAACTCAAAACAGTAGGCTAAAAAGGGACGGGCGGCTGGGGCGGGGCGAGCCAGGCTCCCCTGCGGGGGGGGAAGAAAGGGGACTCTGCCGGAAGCTGCGCGAGATGGGGTGCTGCGCTTCCGCAGGCAGCTCACCATCGCAAGCTTCGTCGAAGTCTGCCAGCGACCGGCCCGCGAACCCGAAGCACGGCAGCCACGCCGCGACGTACGAATACGTGCGGAAGGGCAAGCGGTGCCGTCGGCAGCACGGCGACAACCGCGAGGCCCCCGCCGCGTCGGAGCAGCGCAACGGCAACGGGCAGGCAGAGAATTCGCCGACGGAGCCGTATGCGGAGCGTGAGTCGGACTCCGACAAATCGGGCAACTTGGTTCTGCCGAAGGCGAAAAGAAGAGCCCTCGCGCATGAGACGCACTTCACCGAAGCTGAGGTCGACGTACTCTGCAAGCACTACGGTCACCTGTCCGCTTCTCGGTATGCACTCACTCTCTCAGCTATCCTTACATCGACGGTTACCCGAGCCGGCCCACCCCCTGCTGATCGACTGCTGATAGACTGCTGATAGGCTGCTGATAGACTGCTGATCGACTGCTGATAGGCTATGATCCTGCGGATAGCCTCTGATAGTTTGAATTAGTTTGGGTAAGAATGCAAATAATCTATGGCGATAATCTGCATCGCCGGCGTCGCGGTTATCTCTTCGCACGTGATGTATCATGCTTTCGCCTCTTCCGCTCGTCTTGACCGTCGCGTTCTCCGCTGATAGACTGTGATCGTCAGCAGCAGGCAAGTCGATGCGGTTCCAGGGAATAGGGCGGACCGTCTTACCTTAGGTTCAGACACATTTGCTCCCCCCGTTTGCAAATCTGGTCCAAGATATGACCTCCCTGCTTCGGATACTTGGAGGTTCAAGCGAAACCCCAAGCCTGGGAGACTTAAAAATACTGAGCTCAAGCGAAGCCTCCGGCCTGGGAGGCTTAAACCCCCCGGCCTGGGAGGCTTAACATCACTGACTTCTGAACTCAAGAAACAGTCCAAACAACCGTTCAAAACACAGGGACGATGACGGCGTGATCGACCAGACAGAGTGGGAAGACGCGTTCCAAAAGCGGAGCAACACCAGCGGGCTGCTCTCCACGCAGCCGTCGCTTGCGCCGAGCTCGTCGGGGGTCCGCGGCAGCAGTGTGTCGGCCTCTCTGCCCACGCAACAACGCGCCACAGTCAGCGCCCATATCATCAACGATACCTTCGCCGAGCTGCCACACATGTTCGTCGACCGCATGTTCCGGCTCTTCGACGGGGTATGTCGTTTTCATCCTTTTTTTTTTGTCAATACAAGACGCTGGTCCGAGAAGCTGATTAGTAATTGTGTACTACCGTACGGTGGATTGAGCCAATTCACCTACCCCCTGATCGAGTGTAATCGAGCGTAATCGAGTGTAATCGAGTGTAATCGTTTGGATTAGAATGCAAAGAATCTGTGGCGATAATCTGCATCGCCGACGGCGCGGTTATCTCTTCGCACGTGATGTGTCATGCTTTCGCCTCTTTAGCTCGTCTTGATCGTCGCGCTCAGGCGCGCGTTTGGTGCTTCGCTTCTCCTTCGATTGCTCGTCGAGGTTCATCGGTTGCGCGTCGATTTCTGCTTTTTCCCAGCGCCTGGGCGATGGTCGTGGCGCATCGACGCGTCCTTTGCGTCTTTTCGGTACCGGCTCCGCCGCGGAGTCCGATTGCCGCTTCTTCGCTGGCGTTGGCGCCGTCTTCCCGACCTTCGCTGCTGATGTCGGCGTTGATGTTGCGGGTTCTCGCTCGTCTTCCTCTGCTTCCGGCAGAACGAGCACCACGTTCTCACGTTTCGCCTGTCTCGGCGCTGGCGCGGGACCCTCCGGCTCCGCCTTCCTCTTCTTCGCCGTTGTTTCTTCACCTCTCGCCACGGCCGCCCGGTGGTGCCCTTTCCTGCAGCAGTGCCCGGGTCTCCTACTCCTCAGGTCGGCGTGTTTCTTACAGCCGTCGCACGTCGGCATGCCATGATCGAGGCATCGGTGGTGATGGTTGCGACAGCACTCCGCTGTCGTCTTACACGTGGCGCACTGCGTCATCCGGTGCTCGGCACACATTTTTACGGCTAGGCCATCACCCTCCCTGTGATGGGCCTGGCAGCACCACGCCACCGACTTGCCCCGGCGCTTACACACGTCGCACTTCACCTTTTGGTGCCCGGGGCACACCCGCTCACCCCACTTCTCGTGTCGGGGAATCCCTTCCGGCACGAGCCACGGATCCCCTCCGACGACAGCCGACTTCTTCCCTTTCCTCTTCTCCGTAGTGTCATCGAAGGCCGCCCATCTCGCCGCACGCTCCGCCCTTTCTCTTCCGTACGTCGGGAAAAGGTCCATCCCCCACGCCTCGCCGGTGAACGCATGCCGGCTCGCCTTCAGCTGCGTCTCCAAGATTCCCATCGTCTCCTCGCCGCCGCGGAAAATTGGCCTCATCTCGTAGCCCGTGAGGCATGGGGGGGCCCCTACCGTTCTCAATGAACCTATCTTCTCCAGCTTTCTACCCGGCAGAAGCGGCCCCACCCCTTTCCGCTCAAGCGCTTCCCCGATCGTTTTCAGCATCCGCGCCAACATTCTCGCACGGATACACAGCGGCGTCCCACCTGTCGTCGCCACTAAACTGCCCGGTAGATCGAGCCCGGTGTACACTTCGAAGTCTACTGCGAGCTCTGCCGTCGAGACGTCACCCGCTACCGACCAGCACATCCCATCCAGCCAATACTGCAGCGCCCGGAACCACCTCTCTCCTGCTACCGCCGTGAAGGTCCCCGGTCCAGCGATCGCTTCGAAATTCAGCCGGCGCGGGGGGCAGTCGTCAGGGTGCAGTTGTCTCCAGGGGTGGCCGACTGCCCGGTCTCTTCCTTCTCTCTCCAGCCGTCGTCTCTCTTGCATGACTTCCGCCATGAATGTGTGCAGCACTTCGATGTTGATCCGACTTCCCTTCGGCAGAATCCCGTGTTCTTGCAGGCACGGAGGCCAAGTCGAGCGATCTGCGTCAACAATTTCGGCATACTGCTGTTGCATTCGGATTCGTTCATACGCCCGGCACTGCCACCAAATGTGGCCCAGAGTTTCTTCCGTCGCCTCATCACAGCGTCTGCACAGCCCGTCACCTCCCCACAGCTTGGCAGCATGTGATTCCGTCATCACCGACCCTGCTACGACCTCGGCAACGTCCCGCGCGGCCGTCAGCGTTGTCGACGCCTTCAGCCCGTAGGCATTCGTCGCGGTGTAGTCGAGTGTAATCGAGTGTAATCGAGCGTAATAGAGTGTAGTAGAGTGTAGTAGAGCGTTGTAGAGTGTGATCGAGATTGACACTAGTATTTTGGGTTCGACCACTGGTGGACCCCTGACTGGCCCATGGGCGACCATGTTGACCACTGTCTGGCCCAAGACGTGCCAAGCATAAGCATACGAGGGACGGAAACCGCAGGCAAGTGGGCGATGTGCATATGAGACCGGAAGCTCTCGAGATGAAGATGTTCTAAATCATGGCAGCAAGCACGGGGACTGCAGGCGGGTTGGTGGCGAAAAGGGACAGAAAGATCTTCGAGCGACTGTGAGCAGCCTAGCAAGACGGGATGATGAATGATGAAGAAGCGCTAAGTGATCGCAAAGGTCCTTGTCTGGCGACCGACCTTCCTTGAAAGGAAGGTCGGTAGCCAGACATTTTTGGACGGCTTTGTCAGCAAGGTGCAGGCGATGCACGGGCTCCATGATGACCTCGTCAACGGCCCCACAGGCGTACACTCACTAGCCGTCGTGAAGAGGCCTCTGTCTGTAACCACCTTTTTCATCCTTGGGAGCAGTGCATCGCCAGGGAGATCGAACCCCAAGGCAAGGAGCGACTCTTGCAGCTTCTGAAAGTAATCCAGCACGTACTGGAGATACTTGGTTGTCGTTGCTGGATCCTTCTGCCGCACAAGTGCTGCAAACACAAGCCGCATCCTCCATCTCTGCTCCATCGTGTCCAGGTACGAGAACGTCAGGCAGAGGATATCTTTGCTCCCCGGAAGCTCTCCTGCATCCCCGGCAATGACGAAGTCACCACCCCCAAGCCGGAGCAGAAACTCCATGTCACCGAGGACAAGGTGCCTACCGAGCGCTCGATCGCCTGCAACTGGCCCGCACGGAATGCCTAAAGGCTCAAGTAATAACTGCGCTAAATTTAATATATGCGAGCTATTGTGGTACTCATTTGCATGCAAATGACTCCCCACTGACGCAACAAGAAGACGCCGATGCTCTATCGAATCACGCGATGGATGAGGTTCAGAGACGAGCGACAGCCGAGTATCGGGACTCGGCGACCGCGAAATCGTACGCGATGAAGAGCGCGATGCGACGGCTGACGAGTATCGTGCAGACGCCGATTCACCCGGCGCTTGAGATGCAAGTCAACGTCCTGACGTCTCTCGGAGGCGGGAACATGGCCGGACTCAACAAGAGACCACAAATAGCAAACCAGCAGGCGTTTGAAGCTGTGATGCGCGCCTACGAAGCCGCCGCACGAGAGCAGACGGCGAAGTAGGCCGGCGACAAGGTGCGAGCCGTACCGCAGGCTGGGCTCCGCAAAGCTGCAACACTGAATGGCAGTTTTCGACCGCAGACGCATTACCCGTCGGGATGGGAGCGCAAGCAGGCTCGATGGAATCACGGAGTCAAGCAGGAGAGACGAACTGCGCAGACTGAGCGCAAGACGTGCACCAAGGGCAGACCAGGACGTTGGGACCGTGCGAAGTCGAAGAAGGAGTCCAAAAGCGAAGCAACAACACCAACGCGGAAACGCAACTCGAAGGCAGCCAAGCGGGCCTCCAGTGAAGTAACGAAGCTCATCCGAGTGTCCGATGAAACCCCTTGTCAATACCACCCAACGACTGCGACGCGCGTGCGAAATGTCGGACGCTAGCGTCTGTCAAGAGCATGCGTGACTCAGCCGTGTTTTAAAGGTGAGATGAGAGGCACCGGCTCACTCTGTCAAAGGACTATACTAACGCAACAAGAAGACGAGCTAATGCGAGATAGTGGTACCCGAGCCCGTACGCACTCGACAACCTGCTTCCGTGAGTCAGCCCGAGCTTCCTGGTCTCCAGCTACACTGCCTGTCGCGGTCATTTTTTCAGACTAATATTCTTGTTTTTATTCCAATTTCAATATCCTGTCATCAGCACCTTTTTAGCCCCGGAAGAAGGTGCGTTAGTGGGCCCGTTGAACCGGCCTATCAAGATTGGCTGAGTGTCACGCCTTTAATCAATTACTGCAGTACCCCCCCAATTCACCCAAATGTTGATCGAGTGTAATCGAGCGTAATCGAGCGTAATCGAGTGTAATCGACGCGTAATCGAGCTAAAGTCACTTTCAGGGGGGCTAGGTGAATTGGCTCATGGATACTATTCTCTCTCCCTCGCACGCTCTCACTCTTGCTTGCCCACTATTCCATCTTCTTGCTTTTCCGCGTCCTGTGTGTATGAAGCCACAAGAAGTGTGGCTAACACTCGAATGCCACAAATTGTTCGCTTCCGCCATCCTTTTCCGCAGCGGCACTGAGACCGGTGCCAATCGCAGCTACTTTGCATCACTCGTCTGTTCAATCTGTCACCTTGGCGCACATCCCTCTGCGGAAATGCAGCACGGCGAATCGGTCAGGACGGTACCACACATACTGTCTGGCAGTCTGGTGAACACCGCACGAGAATGTAGTGTCGTCCTAGCTTATTCGACAAGTGCCACTTTGACCCACACGAGTGCATACACTTGGAGGTCACGTGGATACCTTGTTACTTTGTTGTTTGTTAATGGGCCTATGTTGTTATCGTGTGATGACATCTTCAACGTTTCCTGTTAGCTTGATCGACATGTGACGACAAATATTACTCAGCTCACTCTGATGTTTGCAGTGAGGCAAGGTAGAAACCGGGGTGGCGTGACTTCGTGAGTTAGCACAAACCGGCTGTGAGATACGTGATGACATCTTAAACGTTTCCTGTTAGCTCGATCGACATGTGACGACAAATATTACTCAGCTCACTCTGATGTTTGCAGGGAGGGAAGCCAGAGAACAGGATGCTATGACTTTGTGATGTAGCGCAAACCGACTGTGGGGTACGTGATGACATCTTAAACGTTTCCTGTTAGCTCGATCGACATGTGACGACAAATATTACTCAGCTCACTCTGATGTTTGCAGTGAGGGAAGTTAGAGAACGGGATGCTAGCGCAAACCGGCTGTGAGATACGTGATGACATCTTAAACGTTTCCTGTTAGCTCGATCGAAATGTGACGACAAATAATACTCAGCTCACTCTGATGTTTGCAGTGAGGGAAGCTAGAGAACGGGATGCTATGACTTTGTGTCAGTCGGGCTGTTTTTTGTGGCTGTGGGTTGGGGTTTGATGTTTTCCCTCAAGGAATTGCCTAGGAGTTGGCTTGTGGAGGTGTTTTCGCCTTGCTTTCGCATTCTGCAGCCACTATTTCATCCTAAACGAGCATCCGACCACCTTTCCAGCATTTCCGGAGCGTTTCATGGCCACCTGAGTGACAGGTTTCATCTTAAACGTTTCCTGTTAGCTCGATCGACATGTGACGACAAATATTACTCAGCTCACTCTGATGTTTGCAGAGGCAAGCTAGAAAACGGCATGAGGTAGTGCAAACCGACTTTGAGGTACATGATGACATCTTAAACGTTTCCTGTTAGCTCGATCGACATGTGACGACAAATATTACTCAGCTCACTCTGATATTTACAGAGGCAAGCTAGAAAACGGCACGAGGTAGTGCAAACCGACCTTGAGGTACATGATGACATCTTAAACGTTTCCTGTTAGCTCGATCGAAATGTGACGACAATTATTACTCAGCTCACTCTGATGTTTGCCAACGCTAGCTGTTTTTTTTTCCCTTCCTGAGCGAATACCTGACGCTCCGTTGCCCTGTCCCGGCGAGGGCGACAAACACGCAATGGTGCATAAACCAACAACATGCAACATTCTACGGGGTACCCACTGCACTTGGACACGTTCGTCACGCAGACGTACAGAAAATACGCACAGCTAGAAAACGGGGTGCCGTGACTTCGCTGTGAGGTACATGATGACATCTTAAACGTTTCCTGCTAGACTTCATGAGGTAGCGCGAACCGGTTGTAATCCGTCATGTTCGTCTCTCGCTGAAAGTGGGGTGGTGCATGATGACATCTTAAACGTTTCCTGTTAGCTCGATCGACATGTGACGACAAATATTACTCAGCTCACTCTGACCAAGCTCAGTCCAACCGACAGCATACGCCTGGTGGCCACATGAGACACCTCAAGGACTAGATTTGTTGCAAACCTGACCAACAAAAGTTGAAATTGGTTGCATTCATGTGATTGTCAGGCCTTCGACTGCCCTGAGCAACGCACTACCTGACCAACAAAAGTTAAAACGAGCATATGCCTGCCCCCCTTTCACTACCCGACTCCCTCAATAGGCAACAGACTCTCCTTTAAATCTCCTTACATGCCTCCGCTGCTATCCTAAAGCGGAAGAAGGGATCGCAGAAGCAAGCACATCGGCGAGGAAGGGAAAGAACAAAAAGCGGCTGCGCGAAGACGATGATTCGAATGAGTGACCTCTACAATACAAGGTACACACCGATGCTGCACCCACGCACCTTTAAGAACATGCAGCGTTCAAAAGGATATCTCTATTTGCCGAAAGTCATCTGATACTCTGATCCCCCGGAGGTTCAAGCGAACTCTAGCTCAAAAAACGACACACACACACACACACACACACACACACACACACACACACACACACACACACACACACACACACACACA
Source organism: Diplonema papillatum (assembly GCA_030068145.1). Classification (NCBI taxonomy): domain Eukaryota; phylum Euglenozoa; class Diplonemea; order Diplonemida; family Diplonemidae; genus Diplonema; species Diplonema papillatum. The sequence continues at coordinate 79,487 of JAPJBO010000617.1, forward strand.
CCACACACACACACACACACACACACACACACACACACACACACACACACACACACACACACACACACACACACACACACACACACACACACACACACACACACACACACACACACACACACACACACACACACACACACACACACACACACACACACACACACACACACACACACACACACACACACACACACACACACACACACACACACACACACACACACACACACACACACACACACACACACACACACACACACACACACACACACACACACACACACGCACACACACACAGGCACTGCCCCGTGGACGCACTCTCGCTAAGAGGGGGGCCACGTTAAAATAGGTTCTTAACACACACACACACACACAGGCACCGCCCTTACTCAAATTTAGGGGAGTTGTCATTCTAAAACCCGTTGTACGGTAGCGACCCTACCGAGAAGGAACCTAACCCCTGAGTGGGATGGTCTGACCAGAGCTCTCGGGCGAAACCAGACTCCACAAAGTGAACTTTCACTCGAAACAACCACAATATAACAGGATGGCAATGGCGAGATTGATCTAGAGGAGTTCATCAAGGGTCTCTCCGTGTTCTCCAGAAAGGGGACAACCGAAGAAAAAGTGGAATGTATGCGATCTTTTTGGGATAGTCGAGAACAGAAAAAAAAAAAAAAAAAGCTTGGACGACGGAGAGCCACAAGCGAGTTACAAAGACTCTGACTGCAGTTCGGAGGGTGCTGTGCTGATCTTCACAGCAGGGCTAACTCTCGGCGCCAGCCACCTTCAGCAGGACTTGGGGCACACCACAACCCCCTCCAGAAGTGTGTCATCCGACCGCCTTCGTCTATCTCAAATGCAGAGCTCAAAGTCCTGCTGGATGGATGGGTGGGAGGAACGAAGAAGAGTGGACGGTACAATGGTGAGTTTGGGCTTGTGCCAATTCATCACGCAGAAAGGTGCTGGCACCTGGGGAACTTGAAAAAAGAAAAGGCGTCGTTGAGCACGTGTGTGTGCGCGAAGGACCTGTTTTGAATCTTTGCATGGCAGGTTCCTACACCGCCAACTTTCTTTTTTGTAGTGACATGTCCACGGTGCGGTAGGGTTGTTCCAAAAGAAAATGACGGATCTGCACCAACAACAAAAAAGTCCGGGGACTGTGGCTTGCCGAATGGAAGATGGTGACAGCACAAGGACCGGACTTGCATGAGGGGCTGGCGTTCGAAAGGGTCATTCCACAGCGAGACCGGCTACTTTTGGAGATGAAGGGGAAGCGGATAGAAAACAAGGTCCGCAAAGTTGTGGCCAAACCCAACTGCACGCCTAACTAAGGGAAGAAAACCGGCGGTTGTGTGTGTAATCCTCGGCGCATGACGTCAGTGAGAAACTTCTTTCCCCTCCGAGGAGACTGAGGCACTCAGAGCAAAGATTCACTCGGCTCCAGCCGACAGAGACGAGAACGTGCTGGCCACTCGATGAGACAGAACAGCCACACTGCGGCTTAGCCGGCTTTACATACTTTCCACCTGATAGACTGCAATGTACTATAGCGTACATTTGTTTGTACGTGCCGGGGGAGGAATATCCTGCGAATGGATGGTAGTGAGTGAATATGTTCGTTAGACTAATCTTCTCCCAAACACGCTGCCAGCGTTCTCTTTCGTGTTTACAAGGCATTGTTACTACGAAAAACAGCGGCAGGCGTGTTTTCAGTGTTTACCCTGGGGAGATCCCAAGCTGATGATGACACCACAATGCCCACAATGCAACAGTCGCCTTTCGTCTTTACGACATCGATAACGACGGCGCAATCTCGAAGCAAGAGCTTCGCTCCATCCTACTTGGCTGCCTACAGGAGGAGAACGAGAAGACCGACAGCAGCAATGTCACCATGTCGACGGCGCGGCTCGATGGCATGATCGACGAGACATTCCAAGAGGTCTGCCAAAAAGTGTTTTCGCATCTGCACTTTCTGGTGGCTTGCCACGGCCTTTTTTCGAAGAAAACCGGCACCGGGTTCTACCCAGAAGCACCTTCGTGAATTGGAGAAGAACGCAATGAATCTGTGACGATGGTCTGCACCACGTCTACTTTCGAACGCACCAAGCCGTGTTTCTGGTGCTTGCTCTCGCTTGCTCTCATCACACGACTCAGAAGGTAGTGCGTAAAATAGGTAGACCCGCGTTTCTGCAGTACTGCCGAACACGATAAGGCATCCCCGCGAAGTGTTTTCGCATCTGCACTTTTGGTGGCTTGCCACGGCCTTTTTTTGAAGAAAACCGAAGAATACCGGCACCGGGTTCTACCCGGGAGCACCTTCGTGAATTGGAGAAGAACGCAACGAATCTGTGACGATGGTCTGCACCACCGCTTGCGTAGTCTACTTTCGAACGCACCAAGCCGTGTTTCTGGTGCTTGCTCTCGCTCGTCTCCGTTGCATCACATGACACAGAAGGTAGTGTGTAAATGGGTAGACCCGCATTTCTGCAGTCTGCCGAACACGTAAAGGCATCCCCGTCCCCGGACACTTGTGTGTCTCAAATATCGTGAGGAACGCAGATGAAACACAAAATAACGCTACAAACTCAGGCGGATTTGGACGGCAACGGGATCATCGACTACAACGAGTTCGTTGCCATGGCCACGAGGTACGAGTCTTCATTTGCACTCCTTCAACACTATCAAGTTAAATGAAAGGGGGCGACGGCGAACAACGAAGGCCATGCGTCCGCGCATTCCTAGGTTTCGTTGGCGGGAGGGGGTACGCACCGTGTTCTGCATCCAGCCAGCCAACTCCAACGAAAACCTGACAGGCACCCCGACATCATCTCGAACATCAGCTTTCGAACGAGCATACTTGATAAGGTCAATTCGCAAGACCTGGGCCATTGATTCGCGGCGGTCAGCTTCTATCCTATGCCCGCAGGCAAGATGGACCGTGACAACAGCGCGCGAAGGAAAGAAAGAAAAAGCTTTGGCTATTGTCGGAGCGGTGTCTTTTGTTCTTCCGACTTGGACGCGTGCAACAGCAGTTTGAGATTTTGAACGGTTATTAAATTAGTATTTGAAGGCGGTCTTCTTCCAGTTGCTCGCGAAGCCTACCCTGGGATGGGTTGTCTGGGCGTTGAGATTCGTGTGCAGCGACAGAACTTGATTCGAATGCGGTGGAACAACGCTGCGGCCGCTAGAACACAAGATAAGAGACAGAGCTGGCTACTCGTTCGGTGGGCCTCGCCTGGGCGGTGAGAGGAGCCAACCCTTCGGCCCGCCTGCTTACGACAGCGCTTCCCGCCCTAGCATGCCACCATCGTGAAGTTGTGTTGCCTCCGCTATTACCTGTGATTACCTGTGTTTCGTGTGGGCTACAGCACATTGATCTCCTGTGATCGCAACTGGCAGCCTCCTCGAGCAAGCCCCCAAGAAAGAAAGCCCGTCTTCTTGAGCCTTGCCCTCTATCGTTGCTGCTGTGAGTCCACATTCGTGGACTCAGATCCCGGTAGATCAAAGCAGCCGCCTTTCCCAGAGTCTCTCTCGCGCAATGCGAATGTGGGTAAAAGAAAGAGTGAGCAGCCGACGTTACGGATCCATTTGCCAACTTCCTTTACCTACATTGTTCTGTCGGCCAGAGGCTTTAGCCTAGGATACCTATTACGGCTAACGGTACGGCCCGACACAAGATAATGAACTCACCCCTGTTTTATCGATGCACATACAGCCGCAATAAATACGCCCCCGAAAAAAGAAGAAAACAACGTCGGAACCAACGTTGATACCGCCTGAAACGCGCCAGCGCCTCGTGGCAGCCTATTTCTCGTGCACATACCTTAGATGCCTCCCAGGGTTCTTTTCATCGCGCAACTCAGACGTTGCTGCTTCACAGTTGAAGTAGCGACGTGTTGTACCCACCCTACACAACCAAGGCGGGAGAACGAGCAAAGGGTGTCGGTTCATCTTGACAGGACGGTGGTGCCATGGAAGTCGGCATCCGATAATGAGTGTGTAACAACTCACCTGCCGAATGCACCGGTCCCGAAAATGGATGATGCTCAAGCGATCCACCCATAGTTGGCCGCGTACTGGTATCACAAAGCCAGGCGTCCGTAGGAGTGCATGGTCCACGCCGCGAAGTCGTTGGCGTGAGCCTCGATGGAGTGTGGATGAGTGCAGATCTTGTAGTAGCGAATATTCAATGGAGAACACTGAAGGCCGTCCTGCAACCGCTGCCGGCTCACGACAAGTGTGGCCAGCGCTCAGGGGTGGCCGTCGCTGCAGGCGCCTCGCTTTGCACATTTCTTTGCCTCCGTTTTTTATAGCAACACATTCTCAAACACTTCGCCTGCACTGTGTTGAAGGTGAGGGCGAGAACAACGTGACGATGCACCAGACCATCTTCGGCATCTCGAGCTCCCGGGATGTTAAGTGATTTCGACCGCGAAGATTGCGCAAAAAGAGAACTCTCGCCAAAGACCTCGTCTCGCTGTTTCCCCCCGATATCCTTCGGGAGCCCCGATATCTTTCGGGAGGGGGGGGTGTCAGCGTCAGAACCGAGGTTAATAAATATGTGCGCAGTGCAGCGCGATAATTGTGCTTTGCTTCCCCTCCCTTCTCTAGGCTGGAGGAATTGCCAGTGCATAGGTAGTCCTGCTCGTGTACGAGCTTTGGCTACGCGTGTTCGACGATGCTAAGGTTCCACACCGACGAGGTCCGCCCAATTCGTTGACCGATGTTGAGCACACACCCACTTCATCCAAGTATTCGCAGCCGAATGTCGGCTGTTTATCCTTTAAATCTCCGAAAGGGGGTTAAGTTGCCTGTGTTCTCGTACAACTATAGTGGTGCTCTTTGAGTCGAGCTACGAACAGCAGGCTCACATCTCTGTCTTGTCCGCAGACACGGCGGGCTCCGCATCGAGGACAGCTTTCTGTGTCCGAACGGACCGAAATGAGCGGGTGTTGAGTAAATCTTCCCAAACCCACCCCCGCGCCCCCTTCGCCAAGCGTCTAGCCCTCGTGCTCAGCGTCTGTGCGGTGCCTCCGGGCCCACCGCTGCAGCAGCCTTCAATTTCGACCAGCTAGCCCACGGAGACCAGAGAGTACCATTTACCCTACTACTAGTTCTTCGCCATGCTGTCTGGCAGCCGTCTCGGTTCCGTTGCTGAATCTGTTCAAATGTGTTGTCGATAACCTCCCCGACTCTCAGCGTTCCACACCGGCTTTTAGCAGCAGCGACACTCAGATTGGACCCTATCGGTAGCAACGACGGGCGGTGTGTACAAATGGCAGGGGCGCAACCAGTGCAAGCTGATGACTTGCGCCTACTAGGCATTCCTCATTCAAGGAGAATAATTGCAATCATCGATCCTCATCACGACGCAAGTTCAAAAGATTTCCCATCCTCTTCAAGTTAGGTAGCCGGAAGGCTCTCAAACTCGTTAATGCGTCAGTGTAGTGCGCGTGCAGCCTAGGACATTTAGGAGCATCACAGACATCATGCATTGCCAAGCTGTAGGACCGCCATCTCCGTACTGAAGGTTGCGACCACAGCAAGTAAGCTTTTGCACTTGTGCTTCACTTCAAGTTTCCGTTCCCCGCTAACACATGTGTCACCCCAGAGTGTTAGCTCCCTACCTGATCGGAGCGGTCGTTGTGTCCAAGTGGAAAAGCTCAATTTCTGAGACCTTTTACTGGGTGAGGGGGCTGCTGCTGCTGCTGCTGCTGCTGCTGCTGCGATGTATGAGTAAAAACGACAACAGCGGCCGACGAGTATCAGCGAAGCGAATCTAGACGACTGCCCAGGTTGCTTGCCTGTGCTATCGCAGCATGAGCAGCCGCAGCCACGCAAAAAGGGAGGCCGAGCGTTGCACCATTCTTTCCCCGCGAGAGCTGGCTCTCACTGGGTTTGCGGGTTCGCAGAATATTGTGCCGCGTGTTGCTCTGCAACCAAGCAGCAAGGGAGGAAAAATTGGGGAATGCGACTTGTCATGGACAACCCTCAGACGCGTCCGTGCTAAAACCCGAAAGTAAACCAACCCTCCTGATGCAGTCCCCGTCGGTCGTCCGGTCCCCCAACCCAACGCAGTTGATCCGGTGTCGTCACTACGGGATACTTGGTTCTTGTTGGCACTGGAAGAGCCGACATCAAAGGATCAAAAAGCGACGTTGTCATGCACGCTTGACTGCCAAGTCGGTGTCAGGGCTGATAAGGAGGCGGACAGGCTGATAACCCGCATCGGCGAAGTGCTGGGACGCCTCAGGGTATTTCCAGCGACCAAGGACTCCCGCGGCAACACTTTTCTCGCCGAACCTTTTCTGCACCTGACCTTAACCGTTAAACCTAGTTATACTAGCACCAGCGCGAACCCACTCGAAACACACGGCCTAACCTGAAGACCAGCTATCTGCATTCCAGGGCCTCTCAGAGCCCCTTTTTGCTGAAGGAACGTCGAAATAAACGGGATAGGCGACCTTCTCCCGATGTCGATAAGGGGCTTGTCCTCCCGAAGTTCCGGCCTTCGACCTAGCGTCGGTCGTCTGAGCTTCCGAAGGGCACCGCAACGGGGTAAGCAAAAAGACGAACGGAAGATGATCACTTCCCACCGTTCCAGGAAACAACCAAAGTTACAAATAAGAAGAACCAACACTCTCTCACACGCGGACACAAACACACAAAAGAACAGTCAAAGAAAAGCACGATGAGCCTGTGCGAGCCCACTGACCTTGACGATGTCGCCGGACGCTTCAACTACGCGTGCCAAATGGGAAGCCTTGAGAGGGTGCAGGCGATTGTCAACGAGTGCAAGATCACAGTATGCAACCACCCCCTGCTGTCTGCCGTCACTGCCTGTTGCGACAGTTTCGTCGCGCACGCACGCGGGCTATCGCGACACCTGACGGCCACGGCAGTTTTGTCTTCTGGACCACATAACACATAGTTACATGTCCAGTTCTGTGAGCTCTGAGAAAAGGGCTGCTGCAGAACTGGTGGCCCATGGTGGTACGTAATTGCCCGGTCAGGTTGTAGTTGCCCTTACCTGACGGCCTGTTTTCTACGGCACAGAAGCATTCTGTTCGGGTAGCCACGTCTAAGGGGTGTGCGGATCCTTGTCGTTGAGCCATTTTCCCGAGTCGTTGAGCGTTGAACAACAATTTCCACTCCTTCAGAACTTTGACCTTTTGGACCAGTACGGCAGTCCGCCTCTGTACAACGCGGCGATGAAGAGCGACAACGTGCGGCTGGTCGTGTATCTCCTCGACAAAGGCGCCACCGTTGGTCTGCGCAACTCCGAAAACGAGACGCCGCTGTTCATTGCCGTGTACAACGACCACATCGAAGTCGCGAAAAAGCTGATTGAACGCGGCGCGAAGCCGGACGAGAAGGGAGGCGTGTACGGGGACACGCCGCTGCACGTCTGCGTGAAGAACAACCACCCGACGATGGCCAACTACCTGATCGCCCAGAACGTGAATGTTAACGCCCGGAACGACCAGGGCGAGACTCCGCTGTGGCTTGCGTGCAAGCTCGACCGGAAGCAGCTCGCGTACACTCTCCTCATGAACAAAGCGAACAAGTCGCTGCAGGCTGACGGGAAGGACTGCCTGTACGTCGCCAGCGAAAACCGGAACCAGGACATCGTCAGACTCCTCAAGTGCGAAGGCCCCGCGGAGATGATGAGCGTCAAGCAAGCGTTTTCGTCGGGCAAGGCCGACGCCGCGACGAAAAAGGACGACTGGCGCGAGGTCGCATTCAAGCACGAACTCGACAACCTCGGCATCACGGAGGAATCCGCAGCGCGGAAGCCGCGGGTGCTTCCCAAGTATGCACATGCCCCGACTCCCCCACTTTGTGCAGTGACATGAGAGGTGTAGAATAGGTGGGAGGCCGCAACAATGAAATCCCACTACTCTTGTTGTCGCTTTACTTATCCAATGATGGGAAGACGGCAGCTGCTCCCTTGTGGGGTGAGGGTCTTCGGATCCGTAGCTTATCCGTTTCCAGCGACAAACGGGCCTGAAACCACGTCCAGGATTTGGGCTCAGGGTAGTGCGGTCAACGGAAACTCTAGGTTCCCTTTCTCCTTTCTCCTACTCTCGCGGTGTACGGTTTTTTGTCTATTCGTCAGGTCCTCAGCTGGGGTCGTAGGCTAACAACAGTTGTGGGGCTCAGATCGAAAAGAGCAACGCAACAGAGGTTCGAGGCATCGGCTCTGTGGAGGGTACTACGGTGACACTGAGACCGTTCGGAAAAAAGGTCCGGCGAAGCTTGACCAAGTCTGACTTCGTGCAGTGCCACGGGAGGCTCAGCAGTACGTGGGGGGAAGCCGCAGCAAATGAATACCACCGCTCTTGGTACTTATCTGATGATGGGAAGATAGTAGCTGCTGGGGGGGTTAGACCCTCAGATCCGCAGCTCATCCGCGCGAAGCACATTTCGTTGTTTTGCAGCCCATTGCTACCTATTGTTACCTATTGTTGCCTATTGTTGCGCGACGATCAAGACGAGGCGCATCACGCGCGAAGAGATAACCGCGACGCCGGCGATGCAGATTATCGCCACAGATTCTTTGCATTTTACCCCAAACTAATGTTGCCCATTGTTGTCTACTGTTGCCTATTTTGCTGCGCATATTGTTACCTATTGCCACAGGGCGCAAAGGCGAAAGCAGCGCACGGGCCCACGCCCGCTTTTCGACTCTGATGAAGAAGATGACGAAAGGGAAGAGCGCCTTCGACGCGAAGAAGCGGCGCGGCCCCCGCCACAAGTCCTGCGGTACGCCCCCATTTTTCTGCCCACCTCTCGCCCGCTTCCGTCCAACCAAACACAGGCTCCGTCCAAAAAAAGGCGCGCGCACAGCTGCGCACCGCATCAGGCCCATCGCGTCAGCAAAAATCTGCCTGCACCCCGAGCTTCGTTTTGGTTAGTTCCGCTTGCACGTAGCCGGTTGATGCCCACGTCTATGAGCCGGTCCGTCCCTATCTCTTGAAACTGCATCGAAGTGCCTGCCGCTGTTTATCACAGTGAATCACGGTCCACCACGGTCTATCAGGTCCATCCCTAGTCCCTAGAGCTGCATCGAATTGCCCGGTGTTGTATTCTTCGGTCTATCACGGTCTATCAAGAGGGGATGGACCGGCTCACGTCTACCGGAGTGCACGCGTTTGTCATCAGGACGGAGCTGATGATTTAGCCTCCCTAAGCTTCCCTTGCGTGTGCGGCTCTCTTGCGCCGAGCTCTGGACAGACGGCGCATCCTCCCTGCGGGAATAAATAGCGACCGAGAGCAGAGATGATTCTTGTTTTAGTGTACATACTAAACACCGAAAGGTTCCTCGTCCCTCGACTCTGTTGTTCTTCCCACCCACATCGCTCGTCCTTTCCCCCGTTAAGATCCCCATTCGCTTCAGCAAGTGCTTGGGTTGACACCCAAGAGAATTATACGTTCACTCACTGGTCGAGAAATTGGGAAAACGTGTCTCTCATGATGACAGTTTTTCGAACTGCCAGAGGCCATTTTTTTTGACCCTGAATATGGTGTGGCCATGTGCGGTAACCGACTCAAGCTTGGCTGGCAGTGCGGTCGTTTGCACTTTCAGTGGTGTGGTCCTTACTTGATAATTGTTGGCAGTGCGCTGTGGACAGTGACTGGGACATACCACTGTGACGCCGGGAAGAATAGAAGCCTAGGGCCTGGCTCTAGCTGAAACTTGTGCAAAATTTAAGTTGGTGGCACGATCAAGGCGTGGCGGGTCCTGTGGCTTGGTGCTTGCGCTAAACGGAGGGGGTGAACTGCGGCTTTCCCGGGGGGGGTATCGACTCCTCTCGGTTAGTGAATTTGTTGCATTAGTGTGATTGTCAGGCCTTCGACTACCCTGAGCAACACACTAAGGCTAGGGGTATCGACTACTCTCGGTTAGTGAATTTGTTGCATTAGTATGATTGTCAGGCCTTCGACTACCCTGAGCAACGCACTAAGGCTAGGGGTATCGACTACTCTCGGTTAGTGAATTTGTTGCATTAGTGTGATTGTCAGGCCTTCGACTACCCTGAGCAACGCACTAAGGCTAGGGGTATCGACTCCTCTCGGTTAGTGAATTTGTTGCATTAGTGTGATTGTCAGGCCTTCGACTACCCTGAGCAACACACTAAGGCTAGGGGTATCGACTACTCTCGGTTAGTGAATTTGTTGCATTAGTATGATTGTCAGGCCTTCGACTACCCTGAGCAACGCACTAAGGCTAGGGGTATCGACTACTCTCGGTTAGTGAATTTGTTGCATTAGTGTGATTGTCAGGCCTTCGACTACCCTGAGCAACGCACTAAGGCTAGGGGTATCGACTCCTCTCGGTTAGTGAATTTGTTGCATTAGTGTGATTGTCAGGCCTTCGACTACCCTGAGCAACACACTAAGGCTAGGGGTATCGACTCCTCTCGGTTAGTGAATTTGTTGCATTAGTGTGATTGTCAGGCCTTCGACTACCCTGAGCAACACACTAAGGCTAGGGGTATCGACTACTCTCGGTTAGTGAATTTGTTGCATTAGTATGATTGTCAGGCCTTCGACTACCCTGAGCAACGCACTAAGGCTAGGGGTATCGACTACTCTCGGTTAGTGAATTTGTTGCATTAGTGTGATTGTCAGGCCTTCGACTACCCTGAGCAACGCACTAAGGCTAGGGGTATCGACTACTCTCGGTTGATGGGTTCTGCGCAGGTGTGTTGTCGCGGGCGGGAATGCAACAGGACCCCACACCAATAGGTACCAAGACCCGGAAGGCACGACGTACAACCCGACGGGGGCCCTCCATCTGCAGGACGTGCAGCACGCGAAGGAGATGTTCCGCAAGCACCCGTCGCACTTCGCTGAAGGCCCGAGGAAGCAGCCGCCGCCCCCCGGGCTCGTCGAAGCCGACGACAACGACGACGACGACGAGGCCCCCGCGCAGGCGCAGTGGGCGACCGATGTGAACCAGCCGGTTCCCCGAGCTGCCGCTGCGAATCCTGCTGCTGCTGCTGCCACCGCCGCTGCTGCCAAGTCCGGAAAGCCGAACGCGTCGGCGACCCTCCCCCGGCACGGGCACGCCGCCGCGGCGCCCGCGGCGGCGGCGGCGCTGTCGTCGACGTCGCCCGCCGCGTCGAAAGTGCGCACGTCGAGCAACTCTCGGAAGGTCGGCGGCCCGAAGCGGGACAACTCGCGCGGCCGCGTCTCCGGCCGATGACAACCCGAAAAGTCCCCGCCCCCTCCCCGCCACCTACCACGGCATGGCGGCCGCACAACCGTATGCGCGGGTACGAACGGAGACGCAGACACTCGATACACGCTCGTATCGTGCAGAGCAGAGCACACAGGCGCTGCGCGCAAGAACGTTCCAACAAGAGCCACCCTGCAATCAGGACCCCCGCCCCCGACCGGCGTTCTGGAGGGGCTGGCTTTCACTCCTTTTACTAATAAAGGCGAGGCACCGGGAGAGACACACCGGGTCGTCCATCCTCTACCCGCGCTTCCCCCTGCATCCGACACGACCTCCGCGAGAGGGTATGCATTCGCCCTGCGTGTAGAACCACAGGTACCCGGTGGAGTCCGAAGCTGGAGTTAAAAGCTGGAGCCAATCGGCACCCGCTGCTTGCGTAGGTTGGAATTTGTCCAAGGTGACCGAGAAAGCCGACGCCGATCCCTTCTGAGGCGGTCCGCCGCCGGTAGTCTGGCGAACAGCTTTTTTGCCCGAACAGGACGTGTAGTATATTCCTTGGACGAAATACAGTAGATTATTGGAAAGGAAAAAAACAAAAGAAAAGACGGCAACACAAAAGAACAGCATACCTTGTTGTGTTGAGATCAGGAGAATGAGAGGCGAATCGAAGTGCTTTGTGTTCGTGAGGTATTGCGTGCTTTGTGCGTGGCAATGGCATGTCAGGCTCGCTTATAGGGTTTCCTCTTTTTCCCTTCTTCATTTTCAAAAGACTTACCCAGGATATCCTGGATAAATCACTGCTTCTCGCCCGCAGTTTTCACTTTCCAGTCGTGATTGGTGTGCAGTTGCCGGAAGGCGACTCTGCGCACGTCCCCCCCTCTCAGTATCGTTTGGCCAAACGCAGTCTTCCCGCCGCCGGGTTGTTGCGGCGTGCACCGCGATCGTCGCGTGGCGAAAAAATCTTCCTCATCGCTCAACTTGCGTCTGCATCCGCAAGAGCGGGGAAGTCGTGGTGACCGGAGACTCCTAACAGAGCTTCTCTTCGCGAGTCCCGACACCTCAACCTCGGCCTATTTCTGCGGTACGTCCAACCACTACTAGAAAGTGTATGGTCCCTCGTAAATGCTGTTGGCTTTCTTGGTACTACAACGGCGTCGTTCTCATCGGCACTGGAGGAAGACCGAACTCTACAATGGAGAGGTTCCACGTAATTTGCTGCCGCCTCCTGGGTACCCCACGACCGACCGGAGTCTCGACAGTCGGCAAATCCCATTCTCCTACTCCACAACCCCCCTTCCCCGCCTAGCCTCTCCGCAGCCCCCTCTCTCTCTGCAGTCTTTACTAAAAAGCGTGCATCACTTCGGATTGCTCTCTTAAGGATTACACTCTGGATTCGTCGAGGAGTGCCGCTCGGCTATTCGCTGGGCGCCAGGGTCTTGAACCGGTTGGCTCGTCTTTTTTTTCCTCCAAAAAGAAGAAAAAAAGCGCTCGAACGGTGCACCCGTGGGAAGCCGAGCGGGACAGGGGGCTAAGCAGCAGCGAGTCAGAAAGAAAACACAACGCAATCAACCAACAGAAAGCGGCCCCTTTTTCTTGTGTGGGGAAACCTGTTCCGCGGCTGCAAGTTTACGTCCGTGCGCAGCCACTGTCGTCATGACCGACGTTGTGCCAAATTATTTGACCATTGGTATGGCACTGATCGTCTAACAGCTCCGTGCAATACTACTGTACAAACTGCCGCAGTCATGGGTTCATATTGGCCCACAAGGCGTCGGCCCAATAGCCTAAGAAAATCCGAAAATCCTGCGGTCGTTTGAGCGCGCTTCAACAGTTCAGCATCGTCGGGCGCCAGGTGCCAGCGGAAGGCCTGCCGACGCTTTCATCTGCGTTGCATCGTCGGAATCGATGCCGCGGCGCGGCTGGGCAGAGCTTCCGATACAGATTTGCAGACTCGTTGCAGCAGCAACGGCTTGCGGCAGCACAGTGCCGGCTTCGGCAGTTTCTAGCGGGACGTGCCTAGGTTCTGGACTACCTTCTCAATGCGCGACACGCCGGTTTCTCCGGCACGCAGCGAGCCTGAGACCCTCCCCCTTAAGCAACGAAGCAGGACGCCGTGCGAGGAAACGTGATGCTCGTCTTTGCTCTCATCTTCACGCCCTCTCTGAAAAGCAAGTGCTTTGCAAGTGCTTTTCGCCGCAGTTCCCGAGCCGTTTTGGCTCATTCCTTGTGCACTCTTCGAAGAAGCTTAGTGGTCGTGCCAGTCGATGGAAGGCAAAAAACAAAAGAAAAGGAATGGAAGTTAAAGAAAGGCGAAAACAAACAGTTCGTGAGTATAGCCCCACATTTTCCTTCTGCTCGACGGACGCTCGTAATGCAGCGCGGTGCAACACTCTGCGCTGTTGATTGGGCAGTGCCCTGATGCTACCACTGGACGGATTCTGACTGAACGACCCTACGCCAGGACGCGATCTCGAGGAAGACGTGGATTCCTCAGGGCACGCCAGATTTATCGGAAGTAAAGCGACAACAAGAGTAATGGTCATTTCATTGTTGCGGCCCCCCACCTATTCTACACCTCTCGTGTCACACCCGAAAAACGGGTGTGCTGCAACCAACACACGTGTGGATCAACACCCGGGATGCGGACGCGACGCGACACCCGCTTTTTTAAACACCAGCTTTACCTGCTGGTGTTCTGGCTCTTTGGCGAGACATTTTCGGGCCGTTTTTCAGCCCTGCACCGATCTAGAGCTCGGGAATTCCAGAATGGTTTCAAGGCGCCATGTGGACTTGGTCGGGCTGCGGGAGAACCAGACTTGGAGCCGGGCGGAATCAGAAGACCTCGACGTCGACTCCAGCTTTCTGAGGCTCCACCGAGTAGTTGGGATGTCCGGTCGGAATCGGCAAAAACCGTGCGCGATTGCACACGCCGTCGACGGGCGGCACGCTCCATCCCGTCCACCGCCACGACAGCCTTCAGCATCGCGCAGAACCCGAACGTCCCATTTCATCAGTCCCGACAAGAAACTCTGCGGCTATCCTCAGTGTTGGGCATTGCAGTTATGCAATGGGCATTGCGGCCCTGCGGGTTTCGTACTCGTTGAAGCAAGTCCGAATAACAACTTGCAATGCCCCAAGGGTATTGCTCATCAACCAGACAGCACCTTCGTGGCTTCGACACCAACACCCGGCAATTCAGCCCTCAGCAAACTCCCCCGAAAAAAACACTCGAAACACACCCCTGCATGATGGCGAAAGGATCGACGCCCCTGCAGAACGCCGTGTCGGGGGGCCACTCGCGCCTGGCGGGGCGCTTGGTCGCGGTGGGCGCGAGCGTGAACGCCCAGGACGCCGGCGGGTGGACAGCGCTGCACCTGGCCGTCAGGAGGCGGGACAGGGCCGCGGTGCGCGAGCTGATTGCGCGCGGCGCCGCCACCGACACGAAGAACGCCACCGGGTGGACAGCGCTGCACCTCGCCGCCGACGCGGGTAGCGACATAGCCTCGATGCTCGTCGAGGCCGGCTCGGATGTAGACATCGCCAACGACGACGGAAGCACGGCACTTCACCTTGCCGCCAAGCGCCGGGCAAACCGAGTCGCGAGGAACCTGCTCGCAGCAGGGGCAAGCCCGGACCAGTCGGATAACAACGGGTGGACAGCCCTCCACGCATCGGCTCACATAGGAGATGACTCGTTGGTGTCCGCGTTGCTGGCGGCTGGAGCAGCCGTCGACCAACCGAATGACCTGTTGAAAACGCCGCTGCACCTGGCCGCGTGCGCGGGGCATGCTGCGACGGTGAGCACGCTGCTGGCCCACGGCGCGTCGCCGCAGAAGACCGACACGGCCGGGTGGACGCCGCTGCACGCGGCGGCGGTCAACGAGCACGAGGACGTCCTCGCACGGCTGCTCGACGCGGGCGCGACGATCCCGCCGCTGAACACGCCCGTCAAGCGGCACCCGGCTTCCCTCTCGTACGCGACGCAGTGCACGGCGCAGCACGTGTCGGAGTACAAGAAGCGCAAGTCCGCCCGGCAGGTCGCGTGCGGCAATGGCGCGTAGTGCAGCGCCAGGGTCGGCTTTTCAGTGTCATCCGTGGAGAGTCCCCCTGCCGTTTCCTTTTTTTTTAAAGGACGACAGTGACACACACTTCACACGCACACTCCGCGTCAGGTGCTACCCATCGTTGCATACACACACACACACACACTCACACGAGTTAAAATATTCCATTCGAACCTGCAAGAACTTTGTCCTTACGGCACTTGCATACCCTTCAAGCACCCGAATCTTAGTAAAGCATCTTCTTCATCCTTGTTTTCCCTTTTTTTAAGCACTCAAAGTAAAGCCGCTGTTGGCAAAAAATCCGTTTAACATTGCTTCTAGAAACCTCGTACGGTAAAGGGGAAACCCAAGTCCAACAACTCCCCGCAACTGTCTGCATGAAAGAAAGAGAGAATAAATTGACCCACAGGGAACGTTTGAACGAGGATCTTCGTGTAGTGTCACGTTCTTCTGTTTTTCTACGCATTTCTTTTGTTTAGTTAAAGCTACGGTACCTCCGCTCAGCGGAGGATGGTTGAAGTGTAGTCTTGCTGTTGTTTCCCTGGCACCCAGAATTCGTGCGTTTTGGGCATGTGTGTCAAAGAAGGCCGACCGCCTCGTCTGTTTGTTTGCCGACGGGAAGCTGCGTTTTTACCTTTCGGAAGCCGCTTTTGCAACAGAGCTTGTGGTCTTCGCCTCACATTTCTTGTGCGCCTTTTCCCACTTCCTGTCTTTCTTTCGGAACTGCGAGAGAGAACAGTCAGTTCTCACTATGCCTGTGTGTGGCAGTTCGGCACCTTTGCTCCACCTGTGCCATCCAAATAAGAACAGATAGTTTGCCAGCGGCACACGAAGAATGGGACCGTCGAACATGCAACCTCAACATGGTCTTGCCGCCACAGCCCACACGAAACAGAGACAATTCTGGGTTTGGTCCTGATAAGCTTGTATCTTGTTGTTGTTGGCTTCCGCTCCTCGGGTTGGAGTGCTGCCCCACTTTCGCTGTGCGGGCGCGAAAAACCGGGCTGCAACTGAGCGCGCAGAACGTCTTGCGGCGAAAGTCTTTTTTTTTTTGAATACACACCTGCTTTGTACCGCATACCCTGGGACTTGGACCGAGTCCTGCTATGCACAATACTGCAATGTTCGAAATCGCCGGCGATTGAATCGGTCTGGAGCTGTCGTTTCTGCAGTCCAGGTCGTTACTACAACGAATGAGCAGCAGTTTGGGTCTGTACGTCTGGTA
The DNA here is from genome assembly GCA_030068145.1 of Diplonema papillatum. Taxonomy (NCBI): domain Eukaryota; phylum Euglenozoa; class Diplonemea; order Diplonemida; family Diplonemidae; genus Diplonema; species Diplonema papillatum. The sequence goes on from JAPJBO010000617.1 coordinate 95,964, forward strand.
AGCTCGGTTCGGTGGCTCAGGCTAACTTTTTGGACCCAACAAAAACACAAATAATTTGTAGTACGGTTTATCTGGCCAAGCGACTATCTAGTCTCTGTATTCCGTCCGTAGAATACTGGATGCACCCCGCGTCGCACCAAGCAACACCAGACACTCGCGAGTGGCTGCCGTGCGGCCCGAAGAGTAAGACGAAAGGCAACCATTCGCTCTATCAAATGACACACACGAGCTAAATCTGTCACGCTCATCCATTCAAATATCAGCTTCCGTCTTGCTGTTGTCTTCCCCTCCCTTTTAACATCAAGGCACCGCAGCCTGCGCTCACAAGTACTTCCTCCCACAGAATTGAAAGAGTTACCCCGAACGAAGCCCGGTGAAACTCTGCCGCATGCCCTGTTAGTTCAACTAGCGTTTGATGCAGCGGCAAGCTCCTCCTGTGCACCGATCGGGTGCGCTCCCTGTCCACTGAACTGAGTAGTCTCCTCGATGCTCATGACTGCCTTCACCAGCTGTTTTGGCGCATCGTGCGAGGCCGTCGTAGCTGCTCATTCCAACTGGTCGACAACGATAGCTTCGCAGGAGCTGGAAAAGCGCATGGAAACCCCCTTGACAATTTGGTCGTGAATATGGCTCGTTGATGGCGGCACAGCTTTCGGTAGTACCACCTTGTCGTTATCAGTACGTAAAGTTTACCTCTTCGACGCGAAGCATCAACGAGCTGTGCCGTGACACCCCCCCCGACGTCCCCAAGACTTGCTCACGGCGAATCATACCCTCTGCAACTCAGACCAGCAGACCAACATCACCGTTGGGAGATTTCAGTGCTCCCTACGTGACCATAAACGATTTCATCAAGCTGGTCTGCTGCATCTTTGAGCTTCTCTGTTGCGAGTCGAGGAGTTACCGATCGCTGACGTTGCAGGGGCGAGGTGAAAATACCTTTTCAGGGGACTCGTGAAAATGAGCTTCTGGCTGGGTAGCCTAGGTAGCATCGCAGGCCTCCTATTGACTTGTGCACGCGTGGAATCCTTCAGGAGGTTCAAATAAACACGACTCCGAAGCTATCAGCGCGCGTCATCAGAATGGGGGCGGAAGGTGATACCATGAGCAACCCTCACCTCGCGTGTTTCTTTTTCCATGCCGTCCCCTATCCTAAATGTCTTGAACCCAACAGAGAGAATCGTTGAAGCGTTCTCCTTGTCCCTTTTATGTTCTCATGTTCCATACCGCATCGAACCTTGAAGCTCTCTTTTTTTAGTTAAAGCAGTCCAGGGTTATCGATGGCAAGCTACGTACACGGATTATACTGTCGTTGCAAACCTCCGTTGGACCGTGGGTTGGCTCAACATCTTCCCACACTTGCACACACGGGAGTTTTAGCTTGGTCATTTCTACGACACTGATTCTACTTTGCGGGAAGAACAGGTGCGTCGTGATGCTTCATGTGTCTGTGTGTGTTACGAACCTGGTGTCTCCCTTCACGGAAGTACGACCACGTGTTGTGTGTGTGTGTGTGTGTGTGTGTGTGTGTGTGTGTGTGTGTGTGTGTGTGTGTGTGTGTGTGTGTGTGTGTGTGTGTGTGTGTGTGTGTGTGTGTGTGTGTGTGTGTGTGTGTGTGTGTGTGTGTGTGTGTGTCAGACCTGGGTTGATGGTACTTGCACTGACGGTACAACGTTTACGAGACACTTTGCGTTTTGCGCCGCTCTTCCACCATCTTTCCACCATCCATCCATCCATCGTTACGTTCGTTTTGTAGATTATGTTGTGTTTCGTTCTCTCGGTCTTCGAAGCGGGAGTTAGGCAAACGCTATGGAGACGAGACCGAACTGTCCTTTGCCAGGACCAGAGGACCTACTGAAAATCAGAACCCCTGTGGAGCATTGTATACTTGAACCAGCTGTCCGCAGCTAACAGCAAACACGGAAGCAGCGTCTATCTCTTTTCTGTTTGCCAACACTTGGAAGCAGACCTCGGAACACGGCAACCATGGAACGCTAACGCAACCGTCTACGGTTGGTAGCGCATTTGGTGTCGCCTGTGCGTGCAGCTGGGACGTGACTATGCCGCTCTGTCACGTTAGACTCCTTTTGCATGCACCTAGCAGTTTCTCGGAACCAACTAAGTGTTTCTTGCGCGTGCACACATATTCAAAATCCTAAATAAACGGCACCGCCCTGCCTTTGAGCAGATCGCAGCGCTATTGTTGGCAGTTCGAAGGAACGTTGACAGCCGCGGGTGATCAGCAGGGCTGGCGCCTTTCTTTCTGTTTCCCCCCTCTACTGCCATCCGGTTCCATTTCTTTCTTGCGGCCAGCCCGTTCGCCTCGCCCTCGCATCGCGGGGGGGTCCGCGAAAGGCAGCCAAAGGAACTGCCAACGTGTTTCTTTTGTTCCGCGCATGGAAGAACGGGAAGCCTAGCCAGAATGGTGAAGCTGTCCATCAAGGTCGATCGGCAATTCCGCGATTTGCCCCAACAGCGGGCTTATATGCAGGTCTGCGAGCTCCCGAGTTTTTTTTTTGTAGGAAAATAAGCTTGTTTCTTTGACGACTAATAATAGTCCGAACGACAGGTTGCCGCTCCCAATCCGTCCAGAGAAACAAAGTAGCTTGATGCACCACTTCATGTGGTCAGCAGCAAGATTAGCAGCTTTCTGGCTTCACCTTTCACTCCAACCACACGGCGCAAGCAGAGCAGGAGCGGTGGACGAGAGTGACAGACACAAACATAGGAGTGAGGATATTAGTATTATGCGACACCCAGTAACTTGTTACAGCGAAACAGGAACGTTGACAGCGGTTTAACCTGAACGCGTACCGGTCAAATCACACGAACAAAGCCTCGGGCGTTCCACAAAAAGGTCAGGCACCCGGGAAGGAAGTTCACATCATCCACTGCGCGGAAACAAAAGAGTCAGGGGAAAAATATGAGAAACTTACAAAGTCCCAAGACGGGGTCCTTTTGGGACCGCGCGGGCTCCTGAAGCGAGCCCAGATGATTCAAACGGTCTTAACCTTTCATGCTCTTTTCTTCGTTCTGTCACACACAAACCTCCGACGCCGTGCTTAGACGCAACGTCCGCAGCTCAGGCAGTGAGGAATGTCCTTCCATTATTTGAATTAGTTGAGTTCATTTCCTTTCTTTACAGCCATTGAACCATTCCTTATGTATCGAGGATCGCGGCAGGTAGGCTCGAGAAGATGGAAGCTGTTCAGCACAGGTTTCCCATTGTTTATATTATCGACCTTGCCACTTATTTGCATGGTCGCGTTATAAATTCATATTTCCAATGAAAGCTTCGAGCCACACCACGACCTGTTCCACAACGGGCTGGCTTCGTGTTCTCTAACCCCGCGGGGTCATCAGCCATTGATGATCCTATGCCATGCTGTGGACGAGGTTTGCGAAACGAGACAAGTAAATGTGTCCACAAACCATCGATTCCAAAGCTGCAGTTTTTTGCAGTTTCTTTGAAACGCGCAACGCTTTTTAGCGGTCCCAGTTTGAGCGGACCCACCTTTTTGTTTCCCGGCTCACAATTGCAGCCACACCGTTCCCAACTATCCACAACCTGCACCATTGATTGGTCCACTGTTAGCCGGGTTTGAAGGAAGCCGCCACCACAGCCGCCACCACAGCCGCCACCACAGCCGCCACCACAGCCGCCACCACAGCCGCCCACTGCGGGAGTTTCCGCAACGCGGGGCCGGGTTTCTGAGGTGGGTTGAGCTAGCTTTTCGCCAGCATGAGAAGCGGGCTGATGTGCGGTCTTAGGACGATCTTTTTCATCGTCTTGATGCGGAGCACAGATGTGGAATATGTCTCATGTGGGCAGGCACCCGCTTGAACGGCAAAGAGGCAGCATTTCTACTCACTCGCTACCTTCTTTTAACCCCTTACACATCCCCATGCTCGCACCCATCCGCGGACCCCCACCCCCCCCATACTCATTTTCTTCAAACATGAAGCGCAGGGAATTTCCCGGGATCCGGTATTTTCGATTCGAGAGGGTAATTCTGAAGCGTTCTTCTGGACGCAACATATATTTATGCCGAACCATTAGAACCAAACCGGTCTTCACACCCTGAGCTTTCTGGGTGAACCGCGCATAGATGCGTCCGAATACCTTTCCAATGCGCCCCGCGGTTGTGAATGGCGCCGCTTGCGTTCCTCACTGGCACGAGGGGGGTGCCTGGGAAAATCACAGGCACTTCCTTTCCACAACCGACGTTAGTTCTTCGCCACCCTCGTTTCGTCCATTTGTTCTTTTCTCGTATTTTGGGGTTCCTTTTATTGGTGGCACGTCCCGTAAAAAAAAATAGCACCAACTTGTCCAAGGGTCAGCGTCCCAACACCGCGTCTCACACCAACGACTTCGCGGTGTGGACCGCGCACTCCTACGCACGCCTGGCTTTGTGATACCAGTACGCGGCCAACTATGGGTGGATCGTGAGCATCATCCATTTTCGGGACCGGTGCATTCGGCAGGTGAGTTGTTACACACTCATTATCGGATGCCGACTTCCATGGCCACCGTCTGCTGTCAAGATGAACCGACACCCTTTGTGGGATCTGATGAGCGATCAGTCAACCGAGACTCTAAAACCGCGGTCCTTCCGCTGCACACTACCAAATGACAAATACTGCCCATCAGTCCTCGGTACAAAATCTATGTGCACAGACTTCTGACAACATCGTTGTACAGCGTGCCAACTAAATGCATGTTCGAGCAACGCCTACATGAGGAGCCGGCCCCTTTTAATATTCACTGGGACGTGGTGCACCATCAACTCTATCTTCCTCCTCTCTCATCCCGGGGGGGTCCGATTTCCACCCCCTCCCCCCCATCATACACCGCCCCCCCCCCCTCCTGCCCAAACATTAAACTAAGTTTTCCCCCCGATGCTAGCATTCAACATGCCATGCGAGGCAATGATTTGCCTAAACACTGAACTAAGAACCCAGTGAGGTCCAGTGATGCGCACACCGTGCGGCCGTGCGCAGTCTCTTTTTGAGGCGCACGGCCGCACTGCGGCTAACGTTTACGTGATCGGTAGGACGGCCACAGCGTTGAAAGAACAGTGCCCGAGGCGGAATGGCAAAAAGGACACCGGTGTACTCCCACAATCAATTATTGTCGCAGCGCGTACATCTTGTACGCGTACATGGGCCTATCCACACGTTTGGCCTTGTAGGCAATAATAAAACTGCCGCCCCCCACTCTTTGACTACACTGAATCAGCCGTGCGTGCACCGTACATGCGGCCGTGCCCACTTTTCTGAGAATTGGTGTGCACGTATGCACCAATCACTGGGCCACTTGCCATCCTCGGGCCTAGAATGGCAAGTAAATAAGGCATGTATCCGTCTTTTCCAAAGCATGGTAGAAACACCGTAGCTACAGCACGCTGGCACCACCACGGAATAGTAGCCAACGGAACAGTGCGGAATCGGCCGTCTTCAAAGATCTTGACTGGTAACCTTCACCGTTCATTCTGCTCGACAGGGCGGTGACCGCACAGACGAAAACGTTTCCGTTTCCGTACTTCCGAGGAAACAGCGTTTCCCAAACTGTTTACTCGTGATCTCTGGGCCTCCCCGGGAATTGCGGGCCAGTGTTCTGCTATGCTAAAGGAAAATACGAGCCGCAAAGCACAGCCACGTCTTGGCTAACCCCCGATAAACCGGTTGCGGCTTGTCAACCACGGCCGGCCATGGGGAGCACTGAAGGGCACACAGTTTTGCACGCTGCGAGCCAGTGAAGGAAAGCAACAAAGAAGCACACGCAGCACCCCCCACAGTTTGCCCCGCTCTGTTGCCCGCTCTCTTCCAGTTTCCTTGACTTGATGGGTTGATTGTGTCTTTCCTCTCTCTTGTTGCCACGGTAAACCGAAAAGTGGTGCGATCCCCCAAGCGTCTGGTCACAAAGGCTTTTGCTTCGGGGTTGAGTGCGTGGCCCCTCCCAGCGCACACCCAGTAGCGAGGACACAGCCGGCAGCCTCCCCAGAGCTCGAAACAGTCCAGGAGCCACCCTTCACCAAATCGCCGTGAGCTTCAAACGTACTCGCCCTAACAGCTAGGGGAAGAGAGAGGACACCCACCGTCAGGTGGACCAGGCTAGATCCAAGGGGAAGGATTTCCCTCAGGAATTTCACTGTGAAGGTGACTTTTGCAGTCTTCGGCTATCTTCGAGCCTGAACGAGCATCCGACAACTTTTTCTGGATCTCTGGAGCGTTTTGGGGCCACCTGGGTGTTTGGTTTCCAGTTTTGAATTCCTGACGACCCCCCCTTTTTCGGTCGAAGTGGGTCCTTTACGGGCCTCTGGAAGGGACAGGGGCGGGGGTAGTCACACCGCAGCAGTCTCCCGCCCACCTGCATGTGTTCTCATAGTCATCGCCACCGCGCCTTTTCCGAGAACGCATCGGACCAGGTCAAAGGGCGGGATAAGTGACCGGAAGCGGAAGCGGCCGGTACCCGAGGCGACCCCCGCGTCGAGTCTGTGCCGCCGCGATGCGGCCGCAAAAAGCCACTCGTACGAACCACGACTGACTTCTCTTCTTCGCCTTCCGATGCGCCACCCGCACCTTCTCTCGCCTGAAGCGGCGGCGTTCCGCTACGCCTCCGCGTCCCACGGTACCCAGGCTACCCAGGCTACCCAGGCTACCCAGGCTACCCAGGCTACCCAGGCTACCCAGGCTACCCAGGCTACCCATGCTACCCAGGCTACCCATGCTACCCAGGCTACCCAGGCTACCCATGTCAATCCTGCGGCCATCGCCACCGCGTTGGCCTTCCCGAGAGATAGAGAAAGAGAGAGGGAGGTATACTTCGAAGTGTGGTGATTCATCCAACGCGAGCAGCAAAGTACTGTTTCCCTCCATTTCCCTCCACAAAAAAGCTCTTAAAACCCCGGCCTTTCGAACCGTCAAAGTACTCCAAACAGGGGGGGCAAGGGCGAGCACTGCTCGCCCAGGTGAATAGCGCAAGATGGCGACATGCCGCGGCTGCTTCAAAATGGGCTATCCACTGCAGAGCGGCTTCTGCAGAGGCTGCCGAGGCCTCGACGTGGCGTGCGAGTGCAAGGGCGACAGGGAGCGGGGCTGGAACTTCAGCAACAGGGTGCAGCACAGGGACCCACCGCCCCTGCTCGGAGACCTGCAGTACCCGGTGGCTGAGCGGTTGCGGCGAGCGTTTCCGTTGCGGAGGATGACAGAGACGCTGTGCGATTGCCAGAAGTGCAAGGAGACCATGTACGTGCGGGGGGGCAGCGAGAGTCCGCGGGTGTCGAGAGGGTTTTCGGTAAGCCCGCCTCGCGGCTTCGACGGGTTCGAAAGGGACCGGCAGAAGGAGAAGGCGGACCGCGAAAGGGCTGACAGAGCGCGGCGGAATCAGTACATGATGGAGCGGGATTTCGACGTGCACACCCCGATCACCGCCCGCCAAGCCCGGCCGCGCACACGCGGCAGGTCGGGCGGGCCGAGTGAACGGGGCTTGCGGGCCACCAGCGCGACCAGCGGCGGCGGCAACTATTACAGAAGAACACCGCACGGCTACGGAGCCCGCCGCCAACGGTCTTCCTCCCGCACCTCGTCCCGCGGCCCTGTTTCGACCGGCCGCCCGCGGTACGACGATCGAAACGCGGGGTATTCGCCTTACCCGCCACGGTCGCCGCGTGACCACGAAGACGAAGAGGTCGCCTACCGCAAGTTGTGGTCCGCCTTTCAAACCATCCGCGGCGCCGTCCTCGAGCAGCAGCAGCGAGACCAGGAGGAAGACCTGGACTGGGTCCCGCCAGATCCTGTATGCACGACCTCTGCCGTTTTCTCTATTCATTGCACAATGCCGGCGCGCCTGCGGCGCCTGGAAGTACCATACTTGAAATAATGTTGAACTGGACACTTGTCTAGTTCGGTTTGCTCGAGGCATAAAGGTCTGTGGCCGCCGTGGCGGCTGGAATCACTGGACATGTTGGGGGGGGGGCTAAGAGTCTCGGACCCATCGGCAGATGGGGTTCTTCGTATCCCGCAACATTTTTAGGTTGTGTCGTTAGTCTGCGGCTTCGGCCACTGACATACCGACTCTGCGGCACTGCGCCGCAGATGCGTATAAGTCGATCTTTGAGTGCGAAGGTCCATCATACTAGTTCCAAGCTACTTAGCCCGGGTCTCTGGGTCGCGTCCCCCTCCTTCTCTTGGTTGCCTGGTCTTGCGTCTTGTTGGCCCGTCCGGGCTGGTCGCTTCGCGCTTCCCCTTCGTCTTGCATCACCTCGTCTCCACTCCCCTGCCGCACGGGCTTCTACGGTTTGTGCCACCTGCGACGCGGGTCGCTTTACTGCTTTTCTGCGCGACGGCTGCTCTGTACTCGTTGCCCTATCCGCGATTGCCGCTTCTCGTACCGACCGCGCCTGCCTTTCCTGTTCTGCCTTTCGCCTCTGTGGTCCGTCGGCCCACACCGCGACGAACGAGGGAATCGTTCGTCGCGGTCGAAGCATAGACACAATAATAACTCAAAGCATCTGCAGAATAACACGAAAAACCTCCAGGCAAAAACCCGGTTTCACAGTTCTTTCTCGGCAACTCATCGGCCATTGACCGCAGCCCGACGAACACCAGCACAGCAGACGATCTTTCACTCTCAACTAAAAAGCCAAAACCGACTCTAAGCGAAAAGTAACCCGCAGATGTCTCGTAGCCCGATTTCGCCTGCTCGACGTCGAAACGCGAGTCCGATCTATTGATAGCGACGCATAGCCCCACGGCAAGACTTCCAACGCAAAGGGGCCTCCTTTGCCGGGGGGAAGCGAGGAAAGGGGTTCTCAAACGCGGTCTGATTATCCAACTTGCCCGAGCCAGAGCGTAGGTGTGGGCAATTTCTGATGACTTGGAATAAGTTGTAACAAGCCGCACGTGCTCAGGGCCGTCGTGCTTCAGAAACGGCGGCAATAAATGTGATGCTGTCCTCGAAGATGGCGATTTATAATCGCGTGTTTTTCATCCAACCAGCAACATTACTCGGGCAGCAGACACCCATTTTGTATCCATATTGTGTTCTAGAGCTTCCCTTCTTCAGCTCTCTCATTTTTTCATTTACCGAAGCAGCCGTCAAGAGCGACACAAAGCTAGGTGAGGGAAACTGTTGGAGAACCCGCAAGTCGACACTCAAGAGTTTTCAAAACGGGGATGGTGATCGCATAGGATACGATTTCTGGCACATCCATCGCCAGCTGCAAATATAGATCCCTCGATCCCGGAGGTGCGTGCAAATCCGAAACCCAAAAGGTAGCCATCACAGACCCGGAAAACCTTGTGCAGTGAAGAAACCACCGGTCCCGAAGGCCATGCTGACCCTTAAAACCTGGGCTCCGGGGTGCGAGCACTCGGGCACTCTTGGGAAGTAACAAATGCGCCCTCCCTTTCCCCGGACATCCTCCCTGTGCTATCATAACGATGCCTTGTACTGGCTGTGCCGAGCTACGAACAGTAGTACGCTGGCGAAGCAGACCCACATCGTCGCCCTGTCTGCAGACACTCCGGTCCGCCGAAGAAGCTCCGCGTACAATTTGCCCGTGGCTGAACGGACCGAAACACGAGCAGGCAGGCACCCAATGTTGGGCACACACCAACCGAGGCACGTTCTTAGTTTTCCACCCTGCCCTGCTGACCGAAAATGTTCCTGCTCTGTACTGTACTCTTTTTTTTTCTTCTCCACCCATGTTCATTTCGATTGTACACTTTATTGCCTCGACTTTCCAATGTTCCCGAGCTACGAGAAATAACAGCTCTTTGTACTGGAACCTCAGAACGCAAACACAGCGTCACTTACCCATTTCGTGGTGCCATGATAGGTAGTTTTCTGCTCCCATCCCCTTCCGAGTGTTGCATTCCCGCCAGCGCTGACAACGAACGATGTGCCCGCACCGCGAGAGGCAGCATAGGGCACCATGGCTCTGGGATTCACGTCCGTTGTTCTTTATCGCGCACAAGCAACCGCTGAGGTGAAACTTGTCTAACATGCATTGTGTCATACCGGCAACAAGGGAGGCGTACTGTTATTCGAGGAGATGGGAGGGGCATCGGCGTATTTGCCAGTGCTTCCTCGCCGATCGATTACCGTCGATTCGCAGGGAGAAAACCAAACGCGTCTGCCATCAGAGCGCGGTACTGCCACCGGGCGCCAATTTCTGAAGCTTCCACACCCCCTCACACTGTGTCTTCTGTAGAGTGTATCCACTGGCATTGCATTTCGGTGGAAACTGCTGAAAGAAAAGCTTGCAACCTGGATTGCTATAGTTTGTGGCCGGACGGAAACACAACCGATGCTGGCCCTGACTCTGACTCTGATTCTGATTCTGACTCTTAATTGTGAAGTTGTCTCCAGCTCCCACTTTCGCAACCATCACAATGTACCACAGCAAAAGCGCGGCAAGCGTGACCCGTTTCGGTTTCATGCATATTTCTCGTGACTTGCCAATGACTCTCGCACCTTATGTGTCCGTGGCTTTAAGAACCGAAACACGGCGCAGATGGGACCAGGTGCGGTGTTGAGCACTTACCATACCAAGCAGCACGTTCTTGCAATCCCCGTCACCCCACACTCTATTTCACCAGGAGATAAGGCGCACGATAGAAGCTCGATTGAGGAGAAAAAGAGAGAAAACAGAAAGGAAACATGGATTGGTTCCTCATCATCATTGCCATCGTCGGGTTCATCTTGACCGTCGTGGTGGCTGTGTACCTGGTCGCGTTATACTGCTCGGAAGACGACAAGAACCAAGCATGGCTGCCGAAGATCATCGTTGTGATCGGCCTAGCGCTGTCTGCGTTCACAGTCCTCCTGCTCCCCTTTGACGTCGCCAATAGGCGAGACCCGACGGTCATGGCTGGGAGCACAGGCGGCATCGATCTGGCGGTCATGTGGCAAATGGTGCTGGGCTTGATCGTGGCTTGGGTGCTGCTTATTACTCCGTTTGCTACGTTCTACTACGAAGCGTGGGACCCCTCGCAGAAGTCGAGCTTCGAGCAGATAAAGCCGGCTCTCGGGTACACCTTCGGATGGTGCTTCATTTTCTTCCTGCTGTTCATCATTTTGTGGTTCACGGTAGGGTATGCGGACCTGCCTTTCACAGGTTGGTCAGCGCCTCCCGCGAACTGGGACTTGCGACCCTCCAACTCAAAATTCCCGCTGAAACCGTGGGAAAGCAACTGCTTCTGCAACGGAAAGGAGGCCTCCTACTGCGTCACTTCGGGATTTCTCAAGGCGCAACCCGAAGACGCGGCGTGCTATTCGGAGGGTGGCACCCTTTCGATCAGGGTCTCGGCTTTCGTGTACATGGTCGGGCTCCTATGCGCAATCGGATGGCTATCCTTCGTCGTCTTCGGAGGTGCTGGTCTCATTGCCCTGCCGATGGACCTCATCAACGACTGGAGATGGAGGCCTGTCAAGCTTTCTCGGACCGAGTACGAAACTAAAAAGAGAGCCCTGCGCGTCGAGGTCCAGACTTTGCTGTCGGAAGGAAAGGAGCTTGAGGAGAAGAACGCAACGGGCAAGACGGGGTTCTTCGGGGGAACGAAGAAGAAGATCAACAAGTTCAAGGAGGCGGTCACTGACATCGAAACCAGGTTCGAAACGCTAGAGTCGTCCATGGACGTGGGCCGTCAGGTTCTCGTGGCATACCTGAAGCTCCCGTTGGGAATTCTTGGCATTGTCCTTTCCTTCGCGTGGATCCTGCACATCATCCTCTACAACCTGGCCGACACAACTCCGTTTTTGAACAACATGTTCCGCGGGCTGGACAGCTTCTTCCCCTTGTTCGGCACAATTGCATACACCGCCTTCGCAATGTGGATGTTGTGGGCCGCGGTGAAGGGTTGCTTTAAGGTCGGGTGCAACTTCGGTATCATTCAGATCCACCCGATGAAAATCAACGCCACCCTGATGAGCTCGTTTTTGTTCAACGCGCTGCTCGTGCTCCTGACCTCCGTCACCGTAGCTCAATTCTGCGCGATGTCCTTCAGAGACTACGCCGCGAACACGGTCGTCGATTCCCTCTTCAGCACCTACGTAAACCACTTGCGAGGGATCGGGTATGTCATGCAGTACTTTCAGATCATCCTGCTCATCTTCGCCGGGCTGTCGTTCGTGTACCTCCTGCTCAAGCCGTGCTGCTGCAAGAAGAAGAACAACGACGACGACTGAGAATCGGAGGGCACCCTTATTGTATCGTCCTGAGAAACCAGGCGATTATCTTTGTCTCTGTCGAGCTGCACCCACAGCATTTGTCCGACGATGTGGCCTGACCACCAACCCCACGACCTCCGCGAGAGGGCATGGATTCGCCTGCGTGTACAACCACAGGTACCCGGTGGAGTCCGAAGCTGGAGTTAAAAGCTGGAGCCAATCGGCACCCGCTGCTTGCGTTCATTCGTCCTCAAAAAGCAGGCGATCGTTGTCCTGCGGATTTTGTCCAAGGTGACCGGGCTTCTGTCCACAATCCCTGGGGCATGCATTTCCGCCAGCGCATGCCTGCTGGTCATGGTAAGTGACACCCACGTTGTGATCGAGAAAACAGGGCGGATTCTCTGTCTCTCTTGGGTTGTCATAAGGCATACAGCACTTCCCTTCGATGGCCCCAGGGGGCACCACCACGGGTTTGCGGTCAGGTATACACTGACACACCCACTGGGTTGTGTCTAGTGCATTTATTCCGTTGTTGTTGTTGTTGTTGTTGTTGTTGTTGTTGTTGTTAAGAACGCTGCCGAATGGCCAGCATCAATTTCGAAATTGCTGCCGCTTTCTGCACCGACAGCGGACTAGAACACGCCGAAGCCGCAAGGCTGCTTCGCTAACAGAATAGAGTTGGACGAAGGGTGAGCCGCGGCACGAACAGCCGGAACTCGGTCTACGCTCGCTGTGCACGGTGTCGCTTTCTTCCCGTCGGTCCATTCCAGCAATGCCCCCTCTGACCACCCTTACGTTCTTCGTTTTCGTTTTTCCCGTTTGTTTTCTTCTTTGTGCTGTCGATTTGCAGCATCGTTCCTCTTTTGCGCGGGAGCGCACCGCATGTCCGGCCTCAATTACTTGTCCTATGTCCTTATAGAAACTTTTTCTTCGACTCTGCATGCAGATCGGGCGTCGTTCCCAAGCATGAAAACCGCGTTGTTGCACCTTCAGTTCTTGTCTGAGGGACGGACAAAGTTCGTTTGTTTCATCCTGTTCAGCACCTGCTGAATACCGCTGCAACCCAAATTTGCTTGAGTCTGCCGCCTTAGTGCCCTCGTGACATGCTTGCATCCCTTGACAAGTACTCTCCTTGCACAAGTACCTCATTCGCACACATTGTCCACATTTCGTGCACACCCGCACACGCACACACACTCTCACTCGCATCCCTTTTTCGCTCCATACCCGCTGTGATTTTCTTGCCTGTTCCGCGCGCCTCTGTCTCTTCACATGCCTGCTATTTCGTAGAGGATATAGGATTCTGGGCAGGACACTGACAGTTCATCTCCAGCGAAAGCACCAGATCCTAAGTTTGCTGCATAGCTTCGAGTACCCAATAGAGGACTATGCCTCGATGACAGCACGAGTTCTCACCGATATGCATCTACCTGGACAAAGAAAACAGTATCGATTGATTGCACAGAGAAACATGCTGCATCCGAAACAGCTCGATCGAGCAGTTAATTGGGCAGTGTAAGCCTTCATGTTTTTCATTTTCGACAGGCATCCGCTCCGCTCGTCGCGATCATATGCGGAATGAATAGATCGAAGTTGAGGCCCCGGGCTTCGTTGGTTGTGCACACTTGCCTTTTCTTGCTTCCTTTTTCTGTTTCCCTTGTTTCCCCCTGTCCTTTTCATCGGCTACGTCTTTTTGTTCTGTGTTCCAAGTATCTTCACCCGCCGCTTCTTGCACCGTTCATCGTACCATATACCGATCCCAAATGGCGACAATAATCTCGAGCTTGCCTGATTCCTGCGCGGACGCTCGCGGTGGATGCACTGCTTCGTCGACGAAGCGACAGAATGCGGGATGAACTTCTGCCGTGGAACGAACTGGTAGCCGTTTCTCAGGCTCCCTCCGGAATCAGACCCTAATTCGCCGTCGCCCACTGCAACCAGTAGTCCACTACACGCTGTCAAAAAGCTGATTGGGGTTGCCCAACGGGGTGGGGCGGGGTCACTCTGGCGTGTCGCCTCCGGTTGCGTTCTTGGTGGGAAAGGTGTGTCTCTTCGGTCATCTTGGCCGTCGCCTTCACCGGCGCTTGGCACGTCCCGCATTGCCTGCGGGCGGTGAACCCTCACCGAAAGCTCTGCTGCCTTACGCGCAAGGCAGCAGAGCTTTCGGTGAGGGACACAAACCTCGTCAGCTTGGCCCTCTCGGTGGAAACACACCAGCGAGGATTCTGACTCCGATCAAGATTGTGAACTTGACTAGCGACCGGCCACGATTGTAGCAGTACCCCAACACAAGCAACTAGCAAAAGCGACTTTCCGGTGTGGGTCACAGCGAAAGGTTGGTATATTGCGTGTGGTATTTCTGCCTCGGGGTCGTTTTGTGGTAAGGTTCAAGTAGGGCCCTGTCACGGAGTACAGCAAAACTGATGCATACTGTGGAAGCATGTATTACAGTGCTATCTGTAGTAAGGAATGAGTTGCAAGTTTTCGGGTCTCATCTTTCCTGCATGACCCAGACGCACTTCAAAGAGCTGGAGGGGGCTGGGGGCTAAAGATATGAGCGCCTTGGCTTTTGAGTACAGCTTCCTCAAAGCCGGCTGCCACGGCATCGGGCGACTGGATGCATCGGATGTGTGCAGGGTGCTATCGTACTTGACAACCCGGCACGGTCTCGCACGGTTGTGGAGGCACACAAAGCTGCGCGTGGAAGAGAATTGCCACAACGCCTGGTGCGAAAGTGCAAGCATCGCTCAAGAGCGCACGGTGCTCCTGACGGAAAACGGGCAGGTCCTGGCGATTTCAAGCGGGTCGAGCGACCTGTACGACACGATCGTCGAGGAAGCCAACGTCTTCATCCCCCACACGCTGTCCAACATAACCCCCGAGTGGATAACCGCAATGCTTCAAAACCCGCGCGAGCAGCCGCAGATATGCGAGATCACCCGGTTCCGTTTGTACAACGACTCGCTGTTCTCGGTTCCGAAGCAGCGGTTGAAGTGCCGCATCGCGGGCGGCGAGAGGATCGCGGCCGCGCGAAGCAACCGGTTCATGTTCGTCAAGCTCGGCGGGCTGAGCGCGGTGCGTCCGTTCTCGACGGTCCTGTGCGGCGCGCTGCTCCCGCAGGAGGCGCAGCGGCTGTTCGCGAGGGCGTGCCGGGAGGCCTTCGCGTACCGAGAAGTCCTCCACGGGTACTCTCCGCAGGTCGCCCCGACCTGCTTCGCGAGCAGCGTCGCGTACGAAGACAAGCGGAGCGCCCTCCTCCTGCAAGACCTGGCGCTGTGGAAGACGGCCCCGGCGACAGGGATAGCCACCGCCCCCGCTCTGGCGGCGGCCGCGAACTTGCTCGCGACGCTGCACGTGCGGTTCTGGAACGCGCCCGACGAGCTGCGGCGGTATTTCGCGTACCCCGAGCAGATGGCGCACGCCGAGGCGACGGCCGCGTGTCACGCGGCGTCGTCCGCGTTCGAAGTCGTGCTGGAACGCCTCCGGTGCTGCCCGGAAGCGCTCGAAATCCTGCCGTCCGTCGGCACCGCCGCGTTCGCCGACGACTGGCACCGGCTGGCAGCCGGGGCCGCCGACGTGCTGCGGGCGTTCTTCGCGGCCGGCGAGCAGCCGCTGACGCTGTGCCACAACAACTTGTCGCCCGCGCACGTCCTGTTCGCGCCGCGCGACGTGTCGCAGCCGCGGTGCGTGCTCGTCGACTGGACGCTGGCGGCGCCGGCGCCGGTGGGGCTCGACCTCGCGGCGTTCGCCGCCTTCTGCCTGCCGCCGCCGCCGCCGCCGGCCGTCTTCGCGCCGCCCGCGAAGGAGGGAGAAGACCAGCGGAAGGCCGAGCCCGACCGAGTCGACGAATTCCTCGAGCTGTACGCGGCGGCGTGCGCGGCGGCGGAGCGGCCGCTGGCCGTCGCCGCGGCCGCGCTGCGGGATGTCGTGCGGGCGGCGCTGCTGCCGGTGCTCCTGCTGGCGGTTTGCCGCGTCGACGACTACCTATCCCTCCCCATCTCGCACCTGCTGCCTTCCCAGCAGGAAGCGGCCGACAACCACGCCGCGGTGCTTCTCGCCCAAGTCGCCAGAGCGGTGCGACGAGCTTCGGACGGAGGCGTTTTTCCTCTGTCTTGAGTTGGTGTGTGCTGTTGCATGGTTGGCGCAGCACGGCATCTCTGCTGCGAATGAGGCGCAGGAGGGACAAAACGAATCCTCGGGCAGACACGCCATCCAGGTGGAAAGTTTGGCTGGGCGGCACCTCTGTTACACATTAACTCAGGAGTCCTGAGACAAACTCAGCGGGAAGGGGAATCTCGCTTAGAGCATGGGAAAGACACGTTTCGGTAGGCTGTCGAATTAAGCTGAAGTAAGCTTCCTTTGGCAGCACCATGTTTCCAAAGAAGCATACACAACCCATCTTCAATTGCTGTCTCTCTGCGTCACGTACAGGCGGATGTCTTGCACGACAGCACTAAATTATGTAGCTCGCGCTTGACAACATTCGACGTGTCAACACCCTCAAAATGCTGCAAAGCAGTGGTCACTGCCACCGTTTCTGCGCCCGGCAGCTGCTCCTCACCTTCCTGTTGTTCTAACCGTGACGTGGGAAGACCGGAAAACTTCCCGAAGAGACGTTCCCTGGACTCTAACTCGTCACACTCTCTCCCTCTCTCTCCCTCTCTCTTGGCCTTCTATCCTCCAATCTATATGTACGAAAAGGTATGGTGCGTGCTTCAACCGTACAAAGCAAACCGTGGACTAAACGCGCTTGAGAGCCTTCCGGCCACCTTCCTGAAGAGGATGGGAAAACCTTTGAACCTGCGTCGTGGTGAGTGGCGATGATTGCAACGGTTCTCCGGGTTGGTTGGCCTGTTTAAGGGCTGGCAGACTAGCCCTTTTTACCCTGTGCCTCGGGGATACTTCAGACCGGCTTTGCAATTCCGCGGAGATTTGCGCACTGGTGACCCCGCCTCTGGCAAAGTGCTTTGTCCCACGCCCGAAAGTTGTAAGTTTGCTAGTGTGTTGTCAGACCCTGAGCAACGCACTGCGCAAACTCCGTGCCTACATCGCAGCAGATGGAACGCGTTTGTTGCGCCGCCGCGGGGGCGGCCTACGAGTGGGCGGCGTCGTAGCCTCCAGGCCGGAGCCATTGTCAGATGGCTCCTCGCTCGTTTCGTCGCGTTTGCGTCGGTTCGCGCCCCGGGTGGTCGCAGTCGGGGACTGCGTTGCATTGGGAGGCGTTCACCTGGCGGGGTGCTGGCCCCAAAAGTCTGCCTGTAGGTCCGACCAGAAACTGGTTCTGACGGGCGGACCTAGCAACCCAGCAGGAAACCCTCCCCCCCGAGAAGAGGGAGGAAGAAGAGTTTGAATAGAGCATCTATTTGGTATCGGAAAGGAAGAAGAAGAAGAAGAAAAAATAAAAAGGCCGCTCCTGGTCCAGGAACGTGACGGTCAACCACAGCTTGCAAAGCTTGAGTCGGCAGCACAGTGTACAACCCCGTCCGCTCTGCCCTGTGGCTGACCGTCTCGACGAGCTCGTTTTCAGCGCGAGCGCCAAGCCCCAAGGTGCGCCACGCGTTGATGCTTTAGTTTGGGAAATCGGTAGCCGTAGGCCCGTGGCTCTGCAGTACCGCCGAACACGTGAAGCTTGGCTCCTGTGTAGCAGGCTTTCCCTGGTACCTGGAAGAGGGAGGAAAGAAGCATATAAGAGTTGCGACTGCGTGGAGCAGACACAACCATACGCCTCGCCTACACAACCACTTGACTTTAAACCGCTCAAGAACCATGTTTGCACGAAATACGAAACAACGCTGCTCGTCCCACGAACGTGACAGAAACCCAAGCAGGCAAAGAAGCTAATCCGGGGACGGGGGACGCGCATCCTGCGAGACTGCTTCTAATCACATAGTGCCAAACAGTCAAAGTTGGTGAAAGGGCGGCACACAGGGCTAGCACCTGTCCCTGGCCCGACCTATCTTACTTGTTCGCAACCCGCCGGCATCTGCATCCGGGGGGCTTCTCGATGTTCAATTTCGTCGACGCCCTCCGGAAAAAGACAACTCGCCGAGAGAAGAAAGAGTTCGACTTCTCGAGGAATTACAATGCCTACGGACCAACATGGAAGAAGGTGCAAGAGGCTGTGGCCAATGCGAACAAGGGTGCTGCGAATCCGCGGCATAGCGCTGAATTGAAAAAGCACCTGCGGGCTATGCTGCACTTGGTCGTGAACGAGCGCAAGGGACAAGTCGCGAATCCGCACCTGAAGGATATCTCGCTGCCTTGCTTCGAGCACATGCTCAATCGGGAGCAAAAGGTCATCAACAAGCTCTGCTCCTACGCGAAGGGTTCGACCGTAGACAGCCTCATTATCTTGCATCACATCGCGGACTTGGTGCTGCTCTCCGCTCCCTTGCTGGGCCATTATAAGATGGCCACATCCCCCCTGCTCGAGCTCCTCAAGTACATCGAATCCCGCCTGCAACTGCGGTCCTGGCGTGAGTCACCATCCGAAACCAAAGCCCAAGACCACCACACACGGTGCCTCAGCCACGGGTTCATCCAGCTTGTCTACTGCATTGCTTTGCAGGTGAGGGACCTTAAGAGCTCAGTTCAGTACCTCTTCGAACTTCAAGGCACCGAAACGCACTTCCTTCTCTTGGACTTCGCGCTTCCGTATTTGCACCGGACTGACGAGGTGGTCACTGCTGGCGAGATAGACTATGCTAGTGATTTATCCGAAGCCGATCAAGTCTACCAGATTTATACCAGCGAAGTGGCTATCGATGTGCTCGCTTGTGTTTTCTCCTTCCAAGATGACGCGGTCGAGTACTACCTGATGCAGAAACGTGAGGACATAGCGAAACAGGTCTTGAAAAACACGGCGTTCGTCTGCAAGAAGCTGCTGACAGCATCGAAAGAGGAAGAATACAACGAAGACGAGTACGATTCGAAGGGTCGATTCTTCCAGCAGCTGGAGCACCGCCTTGAGCTCTTGCGGATCGTGGCACTGCATCCGAAAATGCCTTTTCGGGACGAGGTTGCGAAGGCGTTCAAAGAGTTTATCGTGATCCCGATCCTGCGTGACCGTTTAGAGGCAGAAGAGGACGCACTTGAAACGGTCGTTATCCTCACAGGGTACATCCTGCAGAATCTGAACCTGGTCCCCTACAGCGATGCGATCCTTAACATCCTCCTCGGTATTGAGGGCGAACGCGACACCATCAAGACCAAGCTTCTCACGGCCCTTAGCTCGAACGATGCTGATCTTGTCCCTGCTGTCTTAAAACTGTTCTACACTATGCTGAAGGTCCGGCCGATCCTCGTCGCCAATCATCTCATAGCCCCTCACCTCTACTGGCTCGTGAAAGACCATGGGCTCACCGAGTTCTCGAAGCCCATCATTGGCGCGATTGATGGGTTGTTTCACCCGGCCCTCTTCACAAGCAAGGATAGCGAGAAAACGGCACAGGATCAGCAAAACGCGCAGTTAGCCCTCCAACAAGCCGTTGCGCAGAACCTCTGCAGTGCGACAGTCATTTCTCCCGTATCGTGGACACCTGAAGCACCCGCTGAAACTGTGCATCTCACAGCTGAGCAGCGACAGCTACAGCTCCCAGTTTTGTTGGTCGAACGTTTCTCCACAGTCCTTATGCAACCCTTCGACGTTACCCTCGTATGCCCTTACTTGTAGCAAGCAGAATGCTCGTTTGTTTTCTCCTGTCAGTCATCTTCCCGCAATTCCGAGGGTGTGTGTATTTGGCGGTGTATTCAACAAGGACACACTCGTTGTCGGGAAGGTGGGTACTGATTTTACAGCGCACCGGGTGCTTCTGGAAAGCGCACACCTCCTCCTTGAGGCTGGAAGTCCTGTAGCAGAAGTGTCTTCACAGCAAGCCGCAGCACCTTCACTTTTCCCTCGATGACATACTCGAATTGAACTATTGTTCTTTGATCACATTCGGCACAAGTTCCGGGAACAGGAAGTTGAGGTCCATCCCACATCCCGGCGCTTGTCCCACGACAAAGAAATACTCGAGGGGCTGCCTTGTGCTTATTTCGATGGGGGCTCAACCTGGCATACATTGCTGCAGAGAAGCATATTCCTGACTTTTGTACTTTTTATCAGCAAATCTTTCAAAACTTGCACTCTAAAAATACAGGTTCTTCTCGATATTCTCACCCTCCTTCTGCACCTCAATAGCGATGCTCTGACATGGTTCCTTCTTTCGTACACAAGCAAAAAGGAAAAGACCCTTGTCCAGGTATGTGAAACCGAACAGGAATTTTACAGTATCTGATTTTTAGAGAGAGTGGAAGTTCACTTCACCTTTCAGTGAACCCAGTAAGAACCCAACTGATTCTTGCGACTCTGCCCCCAAAGGGAGCTACTGTGATTGGCGCCCTTTGGCCCAAAATGGGACTGTCCCTTGTGTAATTTGGTGAGACTTCCTACGAAGCTTCAGCCAGAACCTATGCAGAAGCTACTGTCCCAGTTATCAGGCAGAACCTTACTACAACTGAGGGGTAGATTGGGTTCGACTCAGTGGACCGTCGGATGACAACTCAATTAGACCTGATAAGCGAAGATACACCCTGGCATGTTATCTCTTACTGCTTCTCGCACCAGCTGCTAGAATTTGGAAACCAGGCCCAGAAATGGAAAATCAGATAATGACCCTCACCCTGGAGTGTGTCTTTACCAGTCATCCCCTCACTACTTAGGGGATCAGATTCTCCCCTGGGCCGGGGGGGAGGTTTTGGGGTTCCTATTTATTTTTGCCGAATGTACTGCGAAAGGCCGCTACCAATATGAGGGACACACAGGCTTTCACACGAAAACTGTATTGCGAGCAGAGACGTCTTACTACAAACAGTCTCACAAAATGCATCACTACACAGGCATTGCAAACTGTAGTCACAGTTGTCGAAGGCCACCGCCAAGAGCTCAGCGAAGGAGAGTTTGCATTAAAGCTTCGAGCCACGAGAGATGAAATGGGCATTAGGAGCGAACGGCGAGGTGCAGGAGAACTCACAGAGACATCAGAGACTATGGTATGTCCCTTGCCATCGTCCATAGTAACAAACAGCGTGTTTGGGAGAATATAAGCCTAACAATCATATTCATTCACTAGCAGGCTAATCCTCCCGGCACATACAAACAAACACACACTCATTATCTTTCTTCACCACGCGAGGAAAATAAGAAACAAGGCACTTACCATTGCTTCGTGTGAGAATAGTCTTGCTCAGTTATTTTTGCATTGCCTACACCCCATCCTGTAGCAATTGTTAATAAACAGATGTTCAAAACCGCCGCAACCCTCGAAGAGTGGCGCCGTGAAATTAAGGCAACCTTGCAGTTTATTGTGAGCTGCGACTTGATGAACCAACAAGCCAAGACTGCAGTACAGACACCGACCGAAGATGACGAATCTGATGATGACACTCCACGAAGACCCTACATCAGAAGTTAGGAATGGGGCTGATTGTTGCCGATCTACTGTTGGTGGGGCAGTGCGTTGCTCAGGATAGTCGAAGGCCTGGCAAACACAAATTTACGACCAATGGTGTAATGATCGAGCAGTGCACAACCCCACGGTCTCGACAAACACATTGGACAACGTTCACCTGTCTTCTTTCGTCTCCCCCACACAAGGGAGAATCCTTGACAACTTAGGATCCTGACTTATTGAAGATGGGCTCACAGGCAGGTCCAGTGGGCACTTGGAAACCAGCCCACACCGGATGAGGCATCCTGTTCTGACAACATGTGCACACCCACATAATAGAGCGCAGCTTGAAAACATCAGGGTGTCTTGGCAATTGCCCACATTATTGTGCAATGTGTCGTTTTCAAGGCGAAGTAAGTAGTTGCCAAAAGTACTCCACCCACCTTTTCGCAAAGCGAGGGGATATTCTGAGACTCTACTACACGTTCTTGCTCAAGAAAATTGTTCATCCTTTCTCGCTTTGACCAGCAAAGACGTTGTTCTGAAGTGCTCTTCGCTCGAACTGTTGGATGAGCGACACCCTTTCGTATTTGCCCTTTTGGTCACGTTTTAAGTTTGGAAGGTGTCACTGGACACCCACTGCACCAATGCTACCATTGAAGTAGCCTGCCACTGCTTCACTGGCTTCCAGCTTCCCTCCCGATTGCTGGAGCGGGTCCGCTTCGCTTTGGACATAGCCACATACCGGCACATCGGAAATATATTACATGTGTGAGTCTTTTTATTACCTGATACTTTAGGGCAGACTATTTTATTTTTTGATCCGCGTCCCACGACCCCTGAAAATTTTCCGCGAGCGCGCGCAAAAAAAAAAAGTAGGGTTTTTAAAAAAAATAGTTTGGCAAGTCACCTGTTCTGTGGGTTCCTGTGTGGAGGGGGTGGTCTTGGTGGCAAGCGGTCGGCCCGGGTACGCGCCCCTCACTTTGATTCGGGTTTGCGGGCATTCGGGCTTCCATGAAAAGCCGGATGCTTGCGGGGGCCTCAAACGTGAGGCGTGAAACTTCTCCATGACACCTCTCGTTCACGACAGTACCGCACTTCTCAAGAACGCGCCGATGTAGCCGTCGTATTTGGACTCTTTTGACGAGCTTCGGAATGCAACCTCACTGGCGTGAAATCAGTTGTGAGGAGTTCAGCCAGGTGGCTTTCGGTTGGTGTGCACAGGGGGTTCACATCTCCAGTCACGAACATGTACATCGTCTTGAGGATGGTACGCAGAACCCCAGATGACTTCCAGACCTCGACGAATTTCATCCTCATGGCCTGGGTGTGGAACCTTTTCCCCGTCCCGATGCACGACTTGAACTCCTGTAGGCGGCGGTCGCTCGGTGGCAGCTTGAATATATACCAAGCGCTTGCCCCCCAGTGTTGTATTTGTGGACACCGAAGGGGAAGCTCGTCTTTACCCCTTGGATCTGCTTGAACCGAGCACGGCGATCGTCAGAGAGGCCGGGCACGGTGTCCAGTGAAAACGGCTCGAATTGCCTCGGCGAATTACCCTTCCAGCTCTCCCCAAGAAGAAGACCCCTCCGCTTTCACGATGGACTGCTCCCAGTCGCAAACAGGGTTTCTGGATGGAACTCCCACACTGCGTTGCATCAGTGCGCTGTTGGTTTTGCGCTTGCTGCGTGACGATACGGGTACACACCACATCTCTCACTTCCTGCAGTTTCGTGCAGTGGATGCTGAGAATACCTCAGCTCTGCGACCCACGGCAAGGCCAACACATTTCTCAGGCTACTTTCTTGTTCTTGCAGGTTCTGAAGGGTGCACCGAGGGATGTCGGCGGTACAGCGCTGGGCAATCACCTTGTTGGTGCCCTCATACTACGAACAACAGACTGTTTCCTTACTGGAAGGTAACCCAATAAAATATGCGAAACCAGGACAAGAGGATCCCCTTGACATCCGAGAAAAGCAGCTACTGCTGTGTAGGCAGTCTTGCCCAGTTTTTCTTTCCATCCCAATCTTTTCCTGTACAACTATATTTCCGAAGACTATGACTCTATATATGGGATAGCATCTACTTATGATACTGCCATTCTCACCAAACAACACCAGGAATGCACAACCAATTCATTTCCAGGACCACAGCTAAATGCCAACGGTATCTGAAGATGCCTCGTTCTTGTGCTTTCACTGCCCACTGCAGCTCAAAGGACGCGACTATGCAAGGCACTTGATACACCTCGGCTATGCTGACACAGCAGAGGCTCTTTTTAGTGAGAAGAAAGACAGCGGTGAGCCACCCACTGCAGCTGACATTTTCTTTCGAAATCAGGAGCTCTGCCGCTTTTTCGCAAAAGACGATCACATTGTTGCCGATATGGGGTTGTTTAACAAACTGCAAGAGACTCGTTTGCGAAACATCCATGTTAAAGGCAAGCGAAAGCTGCCATTGTTAGAATCTTCTTTCGTTGACAAAGCTGCTCCGAGTTGGGCATTTGACAGGCGGCTGAAGAAGCTTGCAAGATACTCACGCAATTGCAGTGTGTCCACTTCAGTCTGGTACAGCACATCACACAGAACAGACCAAAGGTCGGCAGGCATATTGCAGAACACAGTGGCAGCCCATGACTCATTGTGTGCTACAATTCCGGTCTCGTCTATCGAGCAAGTTTCAAATCTTGATGGCACTGAAGAGGCACTGAGATCGGTCCAAACCGTGTTGCAGCATAGCTTCACCAACCTTGAGGAGCTTCACACTGCAGTACAAAACGCTGCTGACATCTCCAACCCTCTACCAGCATACCCACATGTGCTGGCATCAGAGGCCCCAGCTGGCCAGCTTCAGGTCTCACTGGAAGTCGAGCAAGACCACCTGGCATGATGCCCATAAAATACACTTAACCACTGAAAGCATCAGTTAGACGAAGATGATACCATATTTGCATGAACCCACCAGCCTTTTGGGAAGGGGTGGATTCGAATCCAAAATGAAGAGGCAAAGTAACCTGCTGAAACAGTACCTGAGCCAGCAGGAAAAGAGCAATCCCTCAGCAGGCGAAAGATCAGAGAGGTGCCACACAATCCCTGCACCCACACCATCTGTTTTTGTAGCAAAGGATGTAATCTCTGCCACCCCAACTCTGGAAAGTGCTGATGAGCAACAAGTTCGAGTTGAGAGTGGTACAGAAGCCTGTGCTCTAGGGACACCGTCTTGTGACGAAAACGTTGACGACATCTTCGATCACCTCCTGCATCCAACTGAACGCACACTGTCACATGCTGCTGTCAAATCAATTCTCATTCGAACCCAAGTAATCCCCCTCGCCACTATTGTGAAGAGCATCGAAGCTGTGCATGATAGAGCGAGTCAACAGGGTGTCTCCTGGAGTGTAACTGGAGTTGTCTGCAAATGTGGTAGCTTACCTTCTAAAAAAAGAGCTGGTGGATTGCCATCAAAATCAGGTGATCACATGAAGCTTTCTGTCTCGGACTTGGCTGGAACTGTTGTTCAAGTACTGCTGAGCAGCCCCAATGAACGCCTAAAATCAGGTATGCTCACAAAGACTGAGCTCTACAATGCCCAATTGCCGAAATGTATGTCTTGCCAAGCGGTTCCTGTATTCATACAACAGCATTCATCCCACACCAGGTCCAAGACTTGCAGGCACTTTGCTCTGGATATGTCAAACATCAACACAGGAACAGTCGCAGTATTTCAGCAACCCTCATCCCGCCGGGTGTACAACCCTTACACTCATGAAACCACCTTCCAGCTTACTGCTGATGCTAACAGGTGCACTGTCATTGGGCAACTGCAAAATCTCAGTTTCTGCCCTGCTCAAGTGCCCCGAAGGGATGGCACTCCCGGACTGGAAGTTTGTGGTGCTCCAGTGGATCAAAGAAAGGCCTACCAGTCTCTTTGTGCAAAGCACTGCTGTAAAGGACTTGCAATGAAAAGCTCTTCAATGATTTGTGGTGGCCAAGGGTATCTTGCTCAAGCCCCAACAACAAAGAAGAAGCGGAAACGATCTACCTGTCTCACTGACACAGCTAGCACAACCGAGTCTCCTGCTAGGGACTGTCTAGGCATAACCACTCAATATAAATCTGCCAGACGAAATGCATACACAATAATCAATAAACTACAGTAGTTTCATTCACATTGGCTTTCCTTTGTTCCGATCCTGACGACCTAGCCTCCCCATCGTTCCTGGCAATCTGCCTTTCTACTTCCCACATAAGTTTACTTACCAAATTTCAGCTCATCAATAATCAAGCAGGGGTTGTTCTCAAGGCATCCTTATACAGCATTATGTGGCACAGGTGAGTTTTCTTGTTCCCTGTACCGCTTTTTCAGAATGTGCTGATCATTTGGCAACACATTTTGTCGGCGTTTTATGAACCCACTCCGGTGTGGATCAAACTTTCTTGGGGTTTCTGATTGTGTTTTTAAGTTCCCTGTGTGATTGTGTCCTAGTCGGGCTGTCTTTTGTGGCTGCAGTTTGGGTTTTGAAGTTGTTCCGTCAGGAATTGCCTAGGAATTGCCTTGTGGGAGGTGATTCTGTCTTGTTTTTGCGTTCTGCAGCCATTATTTCAGCCTAAACGAGCATCCGACCAGTGATTTTGAATTTCCCGAGCATTTTAGGACCACCCAAGTGGTAGGATCCTGGTTTTGAGCTGCTGGGGGCCCCCCTTTTTTCCGAAAAACAGGGGTCTTTCAGGGTCCTTTCAGGGTCCTTTCAGGGTCCTTTCAGGGTCCCGGCGGTTTGGCGACACATTTTGCAGGCGTTTTATGAACCCACACCGGTGTGGATCAAACTTTCCTGGGGTTTCCGATTGTTTTTGGGTTCCCTTTGCGGTTGTGTCCTAGTCGGGCTGTTTTTTGTGGCTGCGGTTTGGGTTTTTGATGATTTTCCTTAAGGAATTGCCTAGGAATTGGCTTGTGGGGGTGATTTGGCCTTGTTTTCGCATTCTGCAGCCATTATTTCAGCCTAAACGAGCGTCTGACCACTTTTTCCGCCGTTTCGGAGCATTTTATGAGCACCTGAGTGGTAGGTTTCGAGTTTTGGATTTCTGGTGACGCCCCCCCTGGGTTTTCTGATGTTTTCCTTAAGGAATTGCCTTGTGGGAGGTGACTCTGTCTTGTTTTTGCATTCTGCAGCCATTATTTCAGCCTAAACGAGCATCCGACCACGTATTTTGCATTTCCCGAGCATTTTAGGACCACCCAAGTGGTAGGTTTCTGGTTTTGAGCTGCTGGGGGCCCCCCTTTTTTCCGAAAAACAGGTAGGAATTGGCTTGTGGGGGTGTTTTGGGCTTGTTTTCGCGTTCTGCAGCCATTATTTCAGCCTAAACGAGCGTCTGACCACGTTTTTCGCTGTTTCGGAGCATTTCATGAGCACCTGAGTGGTAGGTTTTGAGTTTTGGATTTCTGGTGACGCCCCCCCTGGGGTTTCTGATGTTTTCCTTAAGGAATTGCCTTGTGGGAGGTCTGTCTTGTTTTTGCATTCTGCAGCCATTATTTCGGCCTAAACGAGCATCCGACCACATATTTCGCATTTCCCGAGCATTTTAGGACCACCCAAGTGGTAGGTTTCCGGGTTTGAGCTGCTGGGGGCCCCCCTTTTTTCTGAAAAACAGGGGTCTTTCAGGGTCCTTTCAGGGTCCTTTCAGGGTCCTTTCAGGGTCCTTTCAGGGTCCTTTCAGGGTCCCGGCGGTTTGGCGACACATTTTGCAGGCGTTTTATGAACCCACACCGGTGTGGATCAAACTTTCCTGGGGTCTCTGATTGTTTTTGGGTTCCGTTTGCGGTTGCTTTTTGTGGCTGCAGTTTGGGTTTTTGATGATTTTCCTTAAGGAATTGCCTGGAAATTGGCTTGTGGGGGCCAATATTTCAGCCTAAACGAGCGTCTGACCACGTTTTTCGCTGTTTCGGAGCATTTTATGAGCACCTGAGTGGTAGGTTTTGGGTTTTGGATTTCTGGTGACGCTTTCTGATGTTTTCCACTCCTGCATTTCACAAAATTTGCAGCAGGAGGGACTGAGTCACACCAATCGAAAAGACACCGGAGAATACCCGAGTGTCGGCCCACAAACGAAGTATTTGAACTTCCCCTTTTGGAACTTGCTTGTCTTGCCCATTTTTCCAGTTTGCCTCGAAGGCCCCCGTACGATTCTTCCAAAAAAAAAAACGGAGAACAAAGGAAGTTGGTAACAAAGGAAGTGAGCTAGAGAGGCGCACAGTGCAGGACGCAAGCCCCGCACTTTGTGTTCACCCCCCTAGCTCGCCACGCGCGCTAACAACTCACACACCACCTGCCCCCACCGCCTACTACCCCGCACACACGCACGAAAAAAAGAACACACGCACACACCCGCACGCACTCACAAAGAACCACGCACACACACACAACGCGCGCCCCCCAGGATGACCCGATCCGGCTGGAAAACAGTCGGATCGCCTGGCCGCAAGCCCCCGCATGTCAGCGAGGGGCGGAAGGCGGAAGCCGCGCAGCCGACGGCATCGAAGCCGACGTCGAAGGCGGTGACGACCGCACAGCAACGACAGGGGCCCGGAGAGGCCGCATCGAGAAGGGCAGCGACGGCTGCACCGCAGAAGGCCGGCGGGAGAGCGCCCCCGCCGCAGGAGGACCGCAGGGGGGACCGCCCCCTCTGCCGCGAGTTCAACTCGCCCGGCGGATGCAGCCGCCAGCCGTGCCGCTTCAGGCACGTGCCCACACCGGCCTGCATCGAGGCCCTGACGGCCTTGGGGTGCCGTCGGGCCGGGTGCCGGCACCGCCACGTCGCAGCGTGCGACATCGCAAACCCGCAAACCCGCAAACCCGCAAACCCGCAAACCCGCAAACCCGCAAACCCGCAAACCCGCAAACCCGCAAACCCGCAAACCCGCAAACCCGCAAACCCGCAAACCCGCAAACCCGCAAACCCGCAAACCCGCACACGCAATCCCGCCTGGCGGCGGGATTGCGTGCCCCCCCCCACACCCCCCTGTGATGGAGTGCGACTCGAAAGAGAACACCGAACAGGAGGAAGAAGAACCAACCAAGAAGTAACGAACAAGAAAATTGCACAAGATGGTGTCCGACGACGTCTTTAGGATTTCGCAGGGAAGCAATCAAGGTATGTTAATTTACGAGTCATTGTAGAGGTTCTGGGAGATGTACGGTACTCATTTTGGTAAGATTTTGACCGATGCATTCAAAGAAACCTGACAGGAACCCGAAGCTGAGACGAACGACAGTGTTACGAGGGTCCGAACTTCGGGAGAACAAGACCCCCATTTCGACATCAGGTCTCCTACTGCCTTTTCATAAGTGCAGGAAACGGGGCTTCAGAGGGCCTGGGGTTCTCGATTGGTGGATGTGGCCGTCTTGTGCGGAAAGAATCAAGGTATGCGAATTTGCGGTTACTTGAAGAGGTTCTGAAAAAGCTGTGGGTACTCATTTTAGTGAGCCTTTGACCGATGCATCGAAATAAACTGTAACAGAAGCTCAGAATACGAAAGGGATTTCGAGAGTCGGAAAGTCGGAGGACAAGCCCCCATTTCTGAAGTCGGGGGAAGGTCGCCTATCGTGTTTCTTTAGCAAGGTACGTGAAGCTGCGTGCCGTTGAAGAGGTTCTAAGAAAGATATTCATTTTCTTTGGATGAATTCTTGACCGATGCATCCAATCAAGAGACACACACAAAATATCTCCCTGTAGAGATCACAAAATTGCAAGCCCCCACCCAGGAGATGGATAGTTGCCTGTTCCTGACACATTGTTGTTGTTTCTCCAATTGTATTCTGTCACCGAAGACCTGTCTTTGACTGATGATCAAGCACAAATCTTCGACAGCTTTGTTTTCTGACTTCCTGTTTGGGCAAACGAAACTGTTCATTCGTTGGCAACCAATCTATGAACATTTGCAGTAATTCAGCGCCGCTCTTGTAGTCTTTCTTGCGCCGTTCTCTGGCCATTTGCAGTCGTTCTGCGCCATTCTTTACCATTGGCACTCAGTCTAGCTCCGTTCTTTGAACATTGGTAGTCGTCCCTGCGCCGCGCGTTGGTCATTTGCTTTCATCCTTTGGGCGATCGCTGGCGCCGCTCGTTGGTCATTGGCTGGTATTCTTGGCACTGTCTCCGGTCATTTGCAGTCGTTCTATCGCTGCTCTCTGCCCATTGCAGTCGTTCTATCGCTGCTCTCTGCCCATTGGCAGTCATGCTGACGCCGTTCTGTGGCCATTTGCTGTCCTTCAAGCGCCGTTCATTGGCCACGAGAGCACCGCCCTTTGGCCATTCACTGTCAGTCTGCCGCCGCTGTTGAAGAGAATTGGTAGTCATTCCAATTCCATTCTTTGGCCAGCGACGGTTGTTCTAGTTCTAGCATTATTCTTCGGCCGTTGGCAGCCAGTCTAGCGCCGTTATTTGAACTTTGGTAGTCATTCTAGCGCCGCTCATTGGTCGCATTGTGCTCATTCTAGCGTCGCTATATATTGTCATGCTGGTGCTGTTATCGGGCCATCTACCGTGCATCAAGCGTTTTTAGGATTTTGCTTACGGGCGTTTGATGTCATTCAAACACCGTTCTTTGGTCAGTCTATCGAACGCCGATCTGTGGCCGTTCGCTGTCAATCTGGTGCCACTTCTTAGGCATTCGTGGTCATCCAATCGGCATTCTATTATCAGCGATCGCTGTCATCTGCCACCGCTCTCTGGGCATTCGTAGTCGTTCTACCGCAGCTCCTTTCCCATTTGCTGTTATTCTGGCTTCGTCCTTTGGACATGATGAAGCGTTTTGGCGCCGGTCATTGAGCCGTTGTTGTTGTTGTAGCTTCCATCGAGGTTTCGGCGTTTGCTGCCGATCTTTGGGCGTTTGTTGTTATTCTAGCGTTCTTTGGTCTTTGCAGTCAATCGAGGACCGCTCTTTCGTCGTTTGTTGCCGATCTTTGGGCGTTTGATGTCATTCGAACACTGTTTTCTTTGTCCGCCGCTCTCTGGACATTCGTCGTCGTTCTACCGCTACTCCTTGGCCATTTGCTGTTGTCCTGACACCGCCCTTTGCGCATGATGAAGTGTTCTGGCGCCGATCCTTGGTAGTTGTTGTTATTCTAGCGCCGGTCTCTGGTTATTTGCAGTCGAGGGCCGTTTGCTGTGTCGCTGGCGCCGATGTATGGGCGTTTGATGTCATTCAAACACCGTTACTTTGCCATTTACAGTCGCTCGAGCGCCGATGTGTGACCGTTGGCTGTCAATCTGGTGCCACTTCTCAGGCATTCGTGGTCATTCAAACGCCGTTCTGATATCAGCGTGCTGTCATTAAGCGTTTTGGCGCTGATCCTTGGGCGTTTGTTGTTATTCTAGCGCCTGTCTGTGGTAATTTGCAGTCGGTCGAGGGCCGTTTGTTGTCTCCCTGGCGCCGATCTTTGGGCATTGGATGTCATTAAATCGCCGTTTTTTTGTCATTAGCAGTCGCTCGAGCGCCGATCTGTGGCCGTTGGCTGTCATTCCGCCGCCGCTTTCTGGGCATTCGTAGTCATTGGCCATTTGCTGTTATTCTGGCTCCGTCCTATGGGCGTGATGAAGCGTTTTGGCGCTGATCTTTGGGCGATTGCTGTTATTCTAGCGCCTGTCTTTGGTAATTTGCAGTCGGTCGAGGGCCGTTTGTTGTCTTTTTGGCGCCGATCTTCGGGCATTGGACGTCATTAAACCGCCGTTTTTTTGTCATTAGCAGTCGCTCGAGCGCCGATCTGTTATCCGCCTGCTGTCATTCCGCCGCCGCTTTCTGGGCATTCGTAGTCGTTCTACCGCCGCTCATTGGCCATTTGCTGTTATTCTGGCTCCGTCCTGTGGACGTGATGAAGCGATTTGGCGCTGATCTTTGGGTGTTTGTTGTTATTCTAGTGCCTGTCTTTGGAAATTCTCAGTCGGTCAAGGGCCGTTTGTTGTCTCCCTGGGCCTTTGTAGTCTTTCTTGCGCCGTTCTCTGGCCATTTGCAGTCGTTCTGGCGCCATTCTTTGACCATTGGCACTCAGTCAAGCTCCGTTCTTTGGACATTGGTAGTCGTCCTTGCGCCGTGCGTTGGTCATTTGCTTTCATCCTTTGGGCGATCAC
This sequence comes from Diplonema papillatum, assembly GCA_030068145.1. Classification (NCBI taxonomy): domain Eukaryota; phylum Euglenozoa; class Diplonemea; order Diplonemida; family Diplonemidae; genus Diplonema; species Diplonema papillatum. Next base: position 127,691 of record JAPJBO010000617.1, read on the forward strand.
TGGCGCCGCTCGTTGGTCATTGGCTGGTATTCTTGGCACTGTCTCCGGTCATTTGCAGTCGTTCTATCGCTGCTCTCTGCCCATTGGCAGTCATGCTGACGCCGTTCTGTGCCGTTCATTTTTGGCCACGAGAGCACCGCCCTTTGTCCATTCACTGTCAGTCTGCCGCCGCTGTTGAATAGAATTGGTGGAGAGTCGGCGGCGAGGCCAGGCACCTCGGGGCCGGATGGCCAGGCCGGCGACCCAGGAGCGGAGCTGTTCCCTGCGAGGGGAGTTCCTGACATGGATGCAGAGGAGGGCATTGCTTTCCGGCTTGCGGGCGTGCGGAGGAAGAGAGACGCGGACTCGGCATGCGATGAGGGAGGCGAGGACGAGCCCCCAGGGCCAACCCGGGGAATAACAAAGAAGGCCAGGGGACCGAAGTACGCATGGGACGTGGTGACACCCCCGGAGCTAGAGGACAGGTTCCCAATCTCGCTACACAGGAAGGCGGGGCAGGGGAGAGTGGCGGACGAGTGGGGATGGGCGGCCCTTAACTGGCTGGCAGTCGCACACGGGCGGCGGAGGGTGCCCTTCGCCCAGTTGTTCAGGATCCAGATGTGGCTAGCATGGGAGCGCCGCAGGTCCTCGGACTTCGAGACACCCATAGACGAGCAGCTCGCACTGCGAGGGAGGTGCACAGCGGAAACACTGACGGTGGCGGCTCGCGACCTTCTGGGCATCATCCTCCTCAGGGGGAAACCGCCTCGAAAGTACCCCCCGGGGAGGTGGTCTGCCCTCCTGGGGACGTTGCAAGACGGGGAGGAGGGCCAATGGAAGTATGCCAGGGCACACCCGAAAGGGAAGGGGATCCTGTTCATGGACACCGAGGCAGGAGAAAGCCGCCAGGACCCCGCATGGCACGAGCTCGACGCGGTCTACACGACTTTGTACGCCCAGGTCCCGCTGCCGCTAAAATGAGGCACGAGCCCCTGAACCAACGGGGGGAGCCCAATGGCCCACCCCCACCCCCAAACCTGGCGCACTCCCCTCCCCATCCCTCGACCCCAAACCCCCCCCGCTCCCTCTCCCACAAACACAAAACCCAACCCCCCCACCTCCCCACCCCCACCCTACCCCGCACTCGCCCTTGTCTCTCACCCACTCCACCGCACTCTCTTCTCCTCTCTCTCTCTCTCTCTCTCTCTCTCTCTCTCTCGGACACCCTCTCACCCACACTGTCTCTCTCTCTCTCTCTCACTCACTCTCTCGCTCTCTCTCTCGTTCATTTCTTTTGCTGTTCACCCTTCCATCCCCACCCGTTTCCTTTCAGTTCTCTGTTTCTTCCCTTTCAGCCTCCTCTGTGCGGTATGCCCTTTTTTGTTTTGGTACAGGGTATGCTGTTTCTTTTTATGGCGGCTCGAGGGGTGCAGGTCCGGTCCGGCCAAGGTTTGCACTTCTCTTTTGTCACCCCCCCCTCACCATGCAACCAGCAAAAACACAAACAGGCCTCAACAGAGAAAATGAAAAAAAAACAAAGATGCGAGGTGGCTTGCCACCGCGGATCGAAGAGGGCAGGTGGTCCGCCACCAAAACTGAACCAGCCCTGATAAAATAGATTAAAATGGCCATGCTTATGTTTTTGTGGTGAATCTTTTGTCTCCTTCTGTTTTTCTTCGGTCTCTCTTTTGGTTTCCCGATCTTACAAAGGAAAAAAAAAAAAATTCTCCCCATCGGTGCTGGCGTGGAGGCCCCTTTCGCAGCAAGGCCAAAGACAGGAACCACAGATGCCAGCACATGGGTACTTCACTGGCTTACCGCTCAAAAAAAAAAAAAAGTTCTAGCATTATTCTTCGACCGTTGGCAGTCATTCTAGCGCCGCTCATTGGTCGCATTGTGCTCATTCTAGCCTCGCTATATTTATATGTACCCGCTGGGAGTGGGCGATGAATTCAAGGTCACGAACGGCATCCTCCAAGGCTGCCCTATCTCCGTGGTCCTGATCAACGCCCTTCTGTCCGTGCTCTCGAAAGCCCTGGTCAGCCGGGCACGAGTGAGTCCGAAGTCCTTTGCTGATGACTTGTACCTCCTCTCGCGACTCGCGAAGCTGCTCCAGGAAGGAATAGAAGTCACCGCGATATTCGGGAGTCTGACCGGCCTCGCTCTCAACGAAGGCAAGTGTGCCTCCTTCTCGACGTCGGAAAAAGGCCCCCGTCTCGAGGTTGGAGGCAAGGCGGTGAAGTCGGTGAAGACCGTTAAGGTTCTGGGCGTTCCCCTGGGCACAGAAGGGCCTGTGGACAACGGTAGGTCTGACGCGACCGTGGAAGCCGCAGCCAGGCTGGAAGCGTCGCCACTGAAGCCGCGCACCAAGTTCCGCGTCATGCAGACGATCGCGGCATCCGCGCACTACGGCGCGGCCTACTGCGCCAACTCGGCCGGTGGCTTTGCGAACAACTCCGTCCTTCGCACGGCTCTCTCCGCCTGCTTGATTCCTCGCTCAAATCGGGCGAAGAGCCCCCTCGCGACACTTACCCTTGTTGCGAAGGCGCACTTGTGCGATCCGGCATGCGCCTCCGGGTACAGCTCACTCCGCACCGCCGCGAAGCAATACCAGAAGGAGAGGTTTCGGCTGCGAATGGATGCCCTTCTTGTATCCGGGGCTGACGCCTCCTTAAAGGGCCCCGTCGGGCTGATATCCAATCTCCTTCGAGAGATACGTTTCCTGCCGGCGAAGCGGCACAGTTTCGAGTTGCTATCGTTCGAAGGTGCGACCGTGCCTTTTTCCGGGAAGGAGACACTGCACTTCGTCCGTGAGGGCCTGCGTCTTCGAGCGTGGCGCTACCTGACGACACAAAGGCAAGGCTACTCGGGTATCGAGAGGGGGGTGGATGTGCGCCTGCTGAACAGACTGTGGCAGAACCGCGCGACGGAGGACAGGCTCAGCTTTGCAATCCGCAAATGCATCGCAGGAGCGGTGTACTCTCGCGAGTGGTGCAACAGAAAATGGGGAACGGATGACGGCGTATGCGAGTTCTGCGACGGTGGGACGCCGGGGACCCTGCTGCACTATTTCTGGGAATGCCCGGGACCGGGGGGCAGGTGGGTCAATCTACGTTGCCGACTCGACGTCGCAGGAGTGGCGGCACAGAATATGCCCCTATGCCTGAGCACACGGGGGATTCCCCCCATCGGAACCCCGCCGGTACTCGTGGAGAGGGTCCAGAAGCTGATCGGGACCATCTCCATCGAGATGGCGCAAGCGCAGCGTAATATCGCGACGACGCGCCCCTGGGAGCTTGCCTCCGCCGCGGCAGGGAGATATGACGTTGAGCTGGCAAGGGACAGCCGTGAGCTCCTCACGAAGCAGATCGGGACGCGCTTCGCGGCGACGCTAGTCTACTGGCTAAGGAATCTACGTTGGGTCAACACCCCCCCTCTCCCTACGACCGGCGTGGAACTCGCTTTGGATTTTGAGGCCTACACGCGATCCAAGCTGCCTGGGGAAACGTTTGCCGAAAAAGGGTTGCAGATAGGATATCTAACACGAGCCATCAACGACCTAAGCTTTGCTGACACGGGGGCCTCAGCCTTCCCCGGGAAGTGGCGTCAGGGTGTATGCTCTTTACGCTGTCTGGGTGCGCCGGCAATGCCGGGATTCACACACCGTCCACGTTTTGCAGCTGGACGGAGGACAGAGGCGATGTTAAACGGCATAGTAGCAGTTTGCTCCAAAGACAGCTGGAATGACGCCAAACCCGTGTACCCTCAGGACGTAGCCTTCGCTCAATGGAAGCTGAAGTTTCCCATCAAGGTGTTAGCCGCCGCCGTAGGCCGCGCAGTCGCGAGGAAGAAGAGGGCCCGCAGCGTTACAAGGCGGCGATCCCCCGCGAGACGAGCTCGCCCGCCGGCCAGAGCGCCCGCTGCAGCACCAACTCCGGTGCCGCCACTCACTGTAGCAGAGCCGCAACCTGCAGCGCGCCTCCGGAGCGACTTACGCCCGCCGTAGCAGTGCGAAGAGAAGTGAGGAGACCGGAAACTCCCCGGAGAGATGGTCCCTGCACTCTAACTCGTCTCTCTCTCTCTCTCTTTATATATTGTCATGCTGGCGCGTTTGGTATCGAGCAAAGTTACCTAGCAGGTACTGCCAGTTACCTACCAGTTACTGTAAAAATCAGGCCGGGTTTCAATATTTTTTTCCCCCAGTTCGTACTGTTGTGTACTAGAAAGTTTGGGGGTTTCACCACCTGGGCGGGTTTCCCGAGGGATGCATCCAAGTTGTGTGCGAAATAACGAGTGAGGATAGAAACCTCACACAAATTATCTAAAACCTGACACTAAACAAACCGCAAAGGGCAGTGAAAACGCGCAGGACGGTGTACCCCCCGCCTGCTGGTGAGATGAGACTTTGTGGTGCTTACTTGGAAAACATTAATAAATTGTCCACAAGTGGCGGGTAAGGAAAGTCTCCAGCGACCAAGTGCTCTACCGAACATCCCGTCAAACGATTGTAACCGACACACCGCGACCGACCCCGCAACCTGTTATGCCGTGCAACATCCAGTCCCTCGGAGAAAAGCCGTAGTGACGAATTCGTCCACCAGCCACAAGACTTTTCCAGAATGTGATTTCTGGCTTCATTTTCCTACAGTCCCCATCGCCCCCTCCACCTTTCTGTTATGGCAGCACCAACGGAGGCTTCCCGCTGTTTCTGATTCAAAACGAAGTAGTAAGGTCCCTTGAACGGCAGGGAGCAAGGATAGGGAGTGAGCCAGCCCCCATGCTTATTTTTGTTGCCACTCACGTGCAAGCCGATCAGACGATGCAGTAACTTTACCTGCCCGGCAAGAAAGACCTCATGGAACCTGCAGCACAAGATAGGAAACTATCCTCACCTTTTAGAGTGAAGAGGTCAAAGGTTCTCATACCCAGTATCTCCAGCGCATCCGAAGTGGAATTCCTCCTCCGCATCGCAAGCGGGCTGTACTACGAGTATCACAAAGTACTGTCCCTCCGACGATCTCGATCATGAAGTGGCTCGTGGTGCTTGGTCCCAGTGCTGGAAGGGGCATGAGGGAAAATGAAGCGAATCTTGCGAGATGCAAACCACAAGAGTTCGTGACGAGATGGTAAGGCAAAGGTTTGCTGTAAGGAGTCCGAGTTACCGACTGTCATCCTTGTCATCCTTCCTCAGGGTCGTCTCAAAGAGCTTCTTGCTCTCTTGGCAACAGAGCGAAAGAAGCAGCTGGTCGAAGAAAAGCGGCTGTGGGGCAACACCAAGCAGTTGGCAGCAGAAAACGTTGAAGCTCGGAAAAGGAAACGATTCCATTCCGCTTGGACTACAGAACGGACTGGCAGAGACCAGTACCACTTCAGCAGTGCCAAGCTAGAGGAGCAAAATCGACAATAAGCCAGCGAAAAAAGGAAGGCCTGTGTTGGAGTGGCAAGAGAGCGAGGATGAGAAGGACATCGACTTTCTGCATGCAAGCTTGCTTGAGGGTGACATGGAGACTCACACAAAAGTTGCAGCGAAGGGCCCCCAGATGTGCAAATCCAAGACACGACAACGAATTCCCCCGGATGCCCTTATACAGAAGTCGACCAAGACAAGAGACCATTGGACCCGCCGCTGTTCTTCCACGAAGGAGATGTCAACGAGAATTGATGATTTGCTGCAAGAGTACATGGGTTGTTTTTCCTCCATCACATCTTGGCATCTGTTGCGAAGGGATCGAGCCTTGTAAGCGTCGAAGTTTCCGAGCCCTTTTTTCTGCTAAGTGCGAAAAGCTGCACAAAAATATTTATTTTGAGGCTGAAAAAAAGTTACCTGCCAGTTACTGTCAGCTACCTACCAGTTACTGTCAAAATCAGGCCTTCAAATGCGCCACATGCTGGTTCTGTTATCTGGCCATCTACCCTGCATCAAGCGTTTTTAGGATTTCGCTTACGGGCGTTTGATGTCATTCAAACACCGTTCTTTGGTCATTCGCAGTCTATCGAACGCCGATCTGTGGCCGTTCGCTGTCAATCTGGCGCGCATTCGTGGTCATCCAAACGCCGTTCTGTTATCCGATTGCTGTCATCTGCCACCGCTCTCTGGGCATTCGTAGTCGTTCTACCGCAGCTCCTTTCCGATTTGCTGTTATTCTGGCTTCGTCCGTTGGACATGATGAAGCGTTTTGGCGCCGGTCATTGAGCGTTTGTTGTTGTTGTAGCTTCCATCGAGGTTTCGCCGTTTGTTGCCGATCTTTGGGCGTTTGATGTCATTCGAACGCTGTTTTCAGTGCTCCTTGGCCATTTGCTGTTGCATGATGTAGCGTTCTGGCGCCGATCCTTGGTAGTTTGTTGTTATTCTAGCGCCGGTCTTTGGTCATTTGCAGTCAGTCGAGGGCCGTTTGCTGTGTCACTGGCGCCGATGTATGGGTGTTTGATGTCATTCAAACGCCATTACTTTGTCATTCGCAGTCTAGAGCGCCGATCTGTGGCCGTTGGCTGTCAATCTGGTGCCACTTCTCAGGCATTCGTGGTCATTCAAACGCCGTTCTGATATCAGCTTGCTGTCATTTTGTCGCCGCTTTCTTGGCACTCGTAGTCGTTCTACCGCCGCTCATTGGCCATTTGCTGTTATTCTGGCTCCGTCCTTTGGACGTGATGAAGCATTTTGGCGCTGATCCTTGGGTGTTTGTTGTTATTCTAGCGCCTGTCTGTGGTAATTTGCAGTCGGTCGAGGGCCATTTGTTGTCTCCCTGGCGCCGATCTTTGGGCATTGGACGTCATTCAAACGTCGTTTTTTTGTCATTAGCAGTCGCTCAAGCGCCGATCTGTTATCCGCCTGCTGTCATTCCACCGCCGCTCTCTGGGCATTCGTTGTTCTACCGCCATTTGCTGTTATTCTGGTATGCTCTTGGAAATGATGAAGCGTAGGTCATTCACTGATATTCTTGGCACCATCTCCGGCCATTTGCAGTCGCCGACAACGTTCTTTGGCCATTCGCAGTCGTTCTGGTGCAGCTCTTCGGCCGTTTGCTGTAATTCTGGCGCCGTGCCTTGGAGTTTTGGAGTCGTTTTACCCTGCTTCTCAGTGGCCATTCGTTGTCTCTCTGGCGCCGTCCTCTGGCCGTTTGTTGTCATCCTTTCGTTTTGTGGCTAGCGCCGCTTGTTAGCTGGTCAGTCATGCCGGTTCCGCACTCTGGGCATTTTTCGTCGTTCTAGCATCACTCGCCGGTTTGGGTCGTTTTATCGCTGGCGCCCTGGCCGTGCATTGTCTCTTGCACCATTCTCTGACTCTGACGGGTTTACCGTCATTTTAGCACCGTTCTGTGGCCATTACAAGTCGATGTAGCGCCGCTCCCCGGCCGTTCTAGCTGCTGGAAAATGATGCCGTTTCTTGGACATTTGGAGTCGTTCTACCGCAGTTCTGTGCCCATTCGTGTCTCACTGGCACCAGTTGTGGTCATTGTGTTCTCGTTCTAGCGCCGCTCTTCGGCCGTTTTGTGGGCATTTGGGGTCGTTTCTATCGCTGCTCTGGGGCCATTCGTTGTCTCTCAGGCGGTGTCCTCCAGCTGTTTGTGGTCACTCTAGCGCCGTTCTAGCACCGCTTGTTCAGCATTCACTGTGTCATTCCTGGCCCCGCCTTTCGGCCGTCCTGCAATTAAGGCGACATCCTTTGGACATTTGGAGTCTTTTTACCACTGCCGCTGCAGTCGTTCTACGGTCGTTGTGTGGCAGTTTGAGGTCATCGTAGCACTGTTCTTTGGCAATACCGTTCTCTGGCCGTTTGGGCTGGCAGTGCGCTGTGTTCTGGCACTGTTCTTTAGTCATTTGTGGTCGTTCTGTATCTCTGGCGCCACTATTTGACATTGTCCATGCACTCGTTCTAGCACCATTAGCTAGCTTCTTTGATACAATGCTTTTTCCCCTATGCAAAAGAAAAAGGAAATAGTCTTCCCATCAGTGCTGGCGTGGTTGGCCCTTTCCCCTGCCAAAAAAACAGGAAACCACATATGCCAGCACAAGGGTTTGCCATTTTAAGAAAACTCAACAAAGCTGATGCAATTCACAAGAAAGAGTCGCCGGGAAAATTGGCGCAAACTGACTCCACATCAATCTAACCACCAACGTCCGACTAGTCGAATTTCTGAAGTCATACACCCCCAACTACCAAAGTCGGAATGTGACTCAAAGTGACCCGGAATGAAATGCAGTCGTGGCTTTTCTAAAGCCACAAACCCCTCAACCACCCAAGTTGGAATGTAGCCCGAAAAGCTGACCCACAGTGACCCAGAATGAAATGCAGTCGTGGCTTTTCTAAAGCCACAAACCCCCCAACCACCAAACCACCAAACCACCAAACCACCAAAGTTGGAATGTAGCCCGAAAAGGTGACCCAAAGTGACCCAGAATGAAATGCAGTCGTGAAATGCAGTCGTGGCTTTTCTAAAGCCACAAACCCCCCAACCACCAAAGTCCGAAAAAGTGCGAAAAAGTGTCCCAAAATGACCTGAAAAAGTGACAGAAAGCGACCCGTGAACCAGTTTTTGGCCCTTTTGGGCCAATTTTTTTTTTGTCAAAAAGTGACCTGAGAAAGTCGCGGGTTCGGACGGACAGACAGACAGACAGACAACCGTACCCACAAACTAATAGTAACCACCAAACCACCAAAGATGGAATGTAGCCCGAAAAGCTGACCCAAAGTGACCCAGAATGAAATGCAGTCGTGGCTTTTCTAAAGCCACAAACCCCCCAACCACCAAAGTCCGAAAAAGTGCGAAAAAGTGACCCAAAATGACCCGAAAAAGTGACAAAAAACGACCCGTGAACCAGTTTTTGGCCCTTTTGGGCCAATTTTTTTTTTGTCAAAAAGTGACCTGAGAAAGTCGCGGGTTCGGACAGACGGACAGACAGACAGACGGACAACTGTACCCACAAACTAATAGTAACCACCAAAGTCCGAAAAAGTGCGAAAAAGTGACCCAAAATGACCCGAAAAAGTGACAAAAAACGACCCGTGAACCAGTTTTTGGCCCTTTTGGGCCAATTTTTTTTTTGTCAAAAAGTGACCTGAGAAAGTCGCGGGTTCGGACAGACGGACAGACAGACAGACGGACAACTGTACCCACAAACTAATAGTAACCACCAAAGTCCGAAAAAGTGCGAAAAAGTGACCCAAAATGACCCGAAAAAGTGACAAAAAACGACCCGTGAACCAGTTTTTGGCCCTTTTGGGCCAATTTTTTTTTTGTCAAAAAGTGACCTGAGAAAGTCGCGGGTTCGGACAGACGGACAGACAGACAGACGGACAACTGTACCCACAAACTAATAGTAACCACCAAAGTCCGAAAAAGTGCGAAAAAGTGACCCAAAATGACCCGAAAAAGTGACAAAAAACGACCCGTGAACCAGTTTTTGGCCCTTTTGGGCCAATTTTTTTTTTGTCAAAAAGTGACCTGAGAAAGTCGCGGGTTCGGACAGACGGACAGACAGACAGACGGACAACTGTACCCACAAACTAATAGTAACCACCAAAGTCCGAAAAAGTGCGAAAAAGTGACCCAAAATGACCCGAAAAAGTGACAAAAAACGACCCGTGAACCAGTTTTTGGCCCTTTTGGGCCAATTTTTTTTTTGTCAAAAAGTGACCTGAGAAAGTCGCGGGTTCGGACAGACGGACAGACAGACAGACGGACAACTGTACCCACAAACTAATAGTAACCACCAAAGTCCGAAAAAGTGCGAAAAAGTGTCCCAAAATGACCTGAAAAAGTGACAAAAAACGACCCGTGAACCAGTTTTTGGCCCTTTTGGGCCAATTTTTTTTTTGTCAAAAAGTGACCTGAGAAAGTCGCGGGTTCGGACGGACAGACAGACAGACAGACAACCGTACCCACAAACTAATAGTAACCACCAAACCACCAAAGATGGAATGTAGCCCGAAAAGCTGACCCAAAGTGACCCAGAATGAAATGCAGTCGTGGCTTTTCTAAAGCCACAAACCCCCCAACCACCAAAGTCCGAAAAAGTGCGAAAAAGTGACCCAAAATGACCCGAAAAAGTGACAAAAAACGACCCGTGAACCAGTTTTTGGCCCTTTTGGGCCAATTTTTTTTTTGTCAAAAAGTGACCTGAGAAAGTCGCGGGTTCGGACAGACGGACAGACAGACAGACGGACAACTGTACCCACAAACTAATAGTAACCACCAAAGTCCGAAAAAGTGCGAAAAAGTGACCCAAAATGACCCGAAAAAGTGACAAAAAACGACCCGTGAACCAGTTTTTGGCCCTTTTGGGCCAATTTTTTTTTTGTCAAAAAGTGACCTGAGAAAGTCGCGGGTTCGGACAGACGGACAGACAGACAGACGGACAACTGTACCCACAAACTAATAGTAACCACCAAAGTCCGAAAAAGTGCGAAAAAGTGACCCAAAATGACCCGAAAAAGTGACAAAAAACGACCCGTGAACCAGTTTTTGGCCCTTTTGGGCCAATTTTTTTTTTGTCAAAAAGTGACCTGAGAAAGTCGCGGGTTCGGACAGACGGACAGACAGACAGACGGACAACTGTACCCACAAACTAATAGTAACCACCAAAGTCCGAAAAAGTGCGAAAAAGTGACCCAAAATGACCCGAAAAAGTGACAAAAAACGACCCGTGAACCAGTTTTTGGCCCTTTTGGGCCAATTTTTTTTTTGTCAAAAAGTGACCTGAGAAAGTCGCGGGTTCGGACAGACGGACAGACAGACAGACGGACAACTGTACCCACAAACTAATAGTAACCC